>MU184788.1:32612-84516 GCA_016904865.1 Pissodes strobi
TATGCATTTCGTCCGCAACGCCATCATTTCGACGAGACGCACCCACTTTCCAGTGCATCACACTCCGCCATAAAACGTACTCGTCCCCCATCAACTTTATTTAACGCGATATCATTTAAAAGAATATGACATCCTGTCTCTAGAGCTCATTAGGTAATTAAACTCCTTTATGGCAGCGAGCTATCTAGACCTGCTAAAACACAATAAAACATAACTAACGGAGCGTGGCATCATTAAAAAATATTTATTCGTTGAGGGCCGCTCCCCCTGTATGGCAAACCAGATTTATTATTGTCATTGTTATGGCTTGATATTGGGAACGGGTTAATCGAAACTCGATTCGTTGGTGGTTAGATGTTAACTTAAAATCCAAGAAAGTTTAGAAGCCAAATTAACTTGAGTACTGACAAGCCTTGAAACAATTATGAGTACTAATTTTAGGACAGTGCCATAACCTGGCTCCGAAAAGATGTGCTAAAATGTTCACTTATCCAGTTTTAATTTACCATCAGCATTAATAATAATTATTGTGATATTTTAACATGAGTACACTTAAGATACGGTGTAACGGCCGCGCAAATATTGACTATGTGTAAGTACCTCCCCATTACAAGTCAAACAACACTGTTTGAACGGATCTGAATAAATTGTCATCTCCTTGAGACCGAGTTGAGGCAACTGAAAAACATCGACTCCGTGTTGACATTGGGACCGTTTAAAGGGAAGTTTAGATAAAAATCTGTTATACAAATATACCTTGCTTTGGTTTATCTTTGGCTGGCTCGAAAACACTCGGATTTTAAATTATATCTTCGTGTTAAAATCTCATTTAATAAAGTCTATAGCGTTTTAAAAAAATGCCACGTTTTTACAGCATCCTTATGTAAGCTTTCCATTATTTTAAATGGGAAAAAAAATTATATCGACATTTTTAAAGCTCTATATAATCTAGATCGAGGTAGTTTTGGAGTTGCAGCAACGAGATAATATTTCGTTTAAAGAGGCCTAGGGTGAAACCAAATTTTCCCCAGCATTTTTCAAAACTCTATATGATCATGATACAGATAGTTTTATAATTGATGTATCTTTAAAGCAGAATCTCGTTTAATAAAGTCAAAAATGCTTAAAGGGAGACTAATAAAGTTCTACCACCATTTTTTAAATTTTATATCGACAGTTTTAAGTTTGCACTTTCAAGTATTTTGAAGTAAAATTGATGCTGATTAAAGTCGAAACTACTTAAAGAGAAATTAAATCCCATTCATCCTACAGTTTTAAAATTGTATCTTCAAAGAATCTCGTTCATTAAGGACATACCTAAATGCTTAAAGAAAAATTACATTTTGGCACCAACTCTGTATCATCGAGCCACAGACAGTTTTGCAATTGTATCCATCAAATAAAATTGGTTTTCATTAAAGTCGAAAATGCTTAAAGGAAAGTTACAATTCTGGCACCATTTTTAAAACTTTATATCGTAGAGCCACGGATAGCTTTTGGTTTAAATCTTCGAAGTAAAATTGGTGTTCATTAAAGTCGGAAATGCTTAAAGGGAAATTAAATTCCACCCTTCACTTGTAAGGCTTTATATGGCGAAATACAGACACTTTTAAGATTGCATTTTCAATGCAAAGTATCCATCATTAAAGTCGAAAGTGCTTAAAGGAAAATTACATTTCTGCTATTATTTTTAAAACTTCATATCGTCAAGCCACAATTTCCGAAGTAAAATTGGTGTTCATTAAAGTCGAAAATGCTTAAAGGGAAATTGAATTCCATCCTCCACTTGTAAGGATTTTTATTATCGAAATACAGACACTTTTAAGATTGCATCTTCAAAGCAAAATATCTATCATTAAAGTCGAAAATGCTTAAAGGAAAGTTACATTTCTGCCATTGTTTTTAAAACTTTATATCGTCAAGCTACAATTTTCGAAGTAAAATTGGTGTTCATTAAAGTCGGAAATGCTTAAAGCGAAATTACATTTCTGCCGCAATTTTCGAAACTCTGTATCGTCGAGCCACAGACAACTTTGAAATTGTATCTTCAAAGTAAAATTAATGCTCATTAAAGCTAAAAATGCTTAAAATGACATTAAAATTCATCCATCACTTTTAATACATTCTATCGTCGAGGTAAGATTGTATCTTCAAAGTAAAATCTTGCTTATTACAGACAAAAATGCTTCAAAGGAAATTGCGTTTCTACCACCATTTTTGAAGCTTTGACAAACAGTTTCTGAATTGTATCAATAAAAGGGCAATTCAATTTCATAATCCACTTGATAGACTTTATATGTCGAAATACAGACCCTTATAAGATTGCAAGTAAAATCTCATTCATTAAAGGGGGATTGGATGGAGGGAAGGATGAGATCCTGGGATGGGCTATTCTGGTTTACGGACAAGTCAAGAATGGGAGCACCGTCTGGAACTGGTGTATTCTGTGAGGCCCTGGGGCGAGAATTATCCACTTAACTGGGTGAGCACACTACAGTCTTCCAAGCGGAAATTTTTACGATCACTATGGGAGTCTGGGAGTCGTTAAGGTTCAATGTCAGTGACAGGAGGATTTTCTTTTGTTCCGACAACAAGGCTGCACTTAGTCGGTATGCACGAACTCCATGTTGGTGAGGATGTGTAGGAGCTGACTGATTGAACTTGCAAAGCATAAAATGGTTACGCTTGTCTGGGTACCAGAACACTCGGGTGTATCGGAAACGAGGCCACTGACGCTTTAGTCAGAGAAGGCTCAGCACGTAGATACTTGATCCCTGTGTGGGGATCGTCCAGAGTGTTTGCGGAAGAGCTTTGGAGGCCTGGACGGAGGGTCGGCCAGAAGTGGTATGGCGAACGGCTCCGGGGGTGAGACAGACGAGGCTCATGATACAGGGGCCTGTGAACAGTCTCATAAGGCGGTTGTTGGGCCTACCTAGGAAGAAGTGCAGAGCCCTGGTAGGATTCTACACGAAACACTGTAGGCTTGCACGGCACCTGACTCTACTGAGAATTGCAGAGGAGGGGCAGTGTAGATGGTGCATGGAGGACGATGAGACCCCGTACCATCTACCTTTGCGTGGGCAAAACTTCTTAAATCTTAGTGCATCATGTTAGTCTGAAGGAGATGCGGGCATTCTTAAGGAAGACCGGCATCCTGAAGGTTCTCTCATGCGGGCTGGAGGCACAACGGGCCCAATTGGTAGCCTAAGTGCAAGGTCCGCTAGGGGCCCCCCCTTCTGATACTGATACTGATTGCACAAAGAATCGTCAACCAAACAGCAAATAAGAAATTGACATTTTTAGGAATTACAGCACTGAAACACTTGAATAAAAAAAAGATGATAAATCGAGAGATAAAACATAATTCCGCCCAGCAAAAGAAATCCAGACTTGCAGTACTGTAAAAATGTAAATTCCTAACGACATTAGTTGTATCGTCACCTAAAAAAGAACTGAACCCATCTTAAGGAAAACCCAATGAAAGCAGATTAGATGAAGAGAACTCCAAACCATATCAATAATTAAATTTATATATACAATGCACATACATTTTCGATGTGTTGCGCATTCGTAGATCACGAAGGAGCTTTCGGTCTGGTATAGTAATTTTGGACCAACAGTCGATTATCTCATGACAGCATGCATGCAAGTTGTATTGCTATCTAGCACAATAATTACATTACATCTACTTATTCACGAGGGCATATAATATAACCAATAATTAAACCTGTTCCAAAATGAAATTCACACGCCTACCAGACCCTGGTGCCATTAAGGGAGTTTTATTGTGGCCGAACCTAATAATAAAATAATTATAGAACCGAATTATTTATTCAGAGAGGGGCACTGCTTAGATTCTTTTAATATTCAGCCTAGTTGGTGTGAAGCAGAAAATATTGGGAGGTGAAACTTGCACGAAGGTCATAAACGCTTTTTTAATATTTGATGTCGTTTGGGCTGGTCAAATTATGAAAAACATTCATGAAGGTGTATTTTTACAATTGAATTATGAATGGTAGATTAATGATGGTCAGATTTGTTATTTCATTTATATTACATAAAACATTTACGTCCTTTCTATCCACCTGGTTTTGTTTGCCCATTACAAAGCCAATAATGAGCTGGTTACTTTGGTACTAGAGTTAACTCTGTTGTGCTTTCTGAATTTGAAGAGAGCTAATAGCATTTTAGAGGTAGAATTCAGCTCTTCCAGCACTCCCATAGATAATCCAATGATATAGATTTCAACTGGAGCTGCCTGCTCTCAATAGATCAGTTTGCTTTGAACCAATTCACATCCGTCTCTTTTAGGGAAAAACAGACGGTTGTAAAATCGCTGCGCTTTCATTGTAGTTCTTGAATGAATTAGAAACTAGGCATCTAATGCAACAATCAGCAGCAAAGCGATACGCAGATATTTTCATAGATTTCTATGCTTTGATGCAAGTTAGTTTTGATCCGGACCTATCGAAGGCTTCCGCGTAGTCCAGAAAGCAAATGCATAGATCACAGTTAATATCTCTACAGCACATGTAGTGCAAATAGGGCTTCACGGGTGCCCAAACCACTCCGGAACCCGAACTGCGTTTCCTTAATAATCTCTCCACATTTATGGTATAGTCATGCATGTATAATTTTGAGAAAGTTGAGACATTAGAGGGATGCGGAATTCTTCACATGACTTAGCTTTTGGTTTCTTTGGTATTGCAACGAAGATAGATGTCAGCTAGTTATCAGATATTATTCCAGAATTGTTGAGAAAAATTATGCTAGTACCGAATGCAGTTTTGTCCCATGATTTTAAGGATTGCTGCGGGTATTTCATCTGGTCCAACAGCTTTTTTGGATTTTGCCAGATTAATGCATGCCTTAATTCATCACAAGTAATTTCTGGGCCATCGTTGCCACCTATTTCTGATCTGTCTTGGAATGGGATCTTCGAAGTTAAATTGATGTTCATTAAAGTGAGAAAATGCTCTTTTACGCACACCCGCCTGAGGAGGTATTGTGGGAGGCACCACTGACATTCCCAGTGTTCCGGCTTGTGCATTAGCGTCTCTAGGGTTTACACTGCAGGCCGGAGGGAAAAACTTCCGGGATTGGCTCCTATATAATTCTGGTCTCCTTATTGAACTCGCCTCGCTGTGATTACTAGATTACGCCTCGCATATTTTGTTGCCTTCCGGCACTTGCCGAGATGTTGGAGGCAGGTATGAATGTTGCTCCCTTCCTGCTCTATGCTAGTTAGTTCTGGTCGCGTCCGTGCAGTCTCACGAGTAAACTCCAAAGTATTCTGCGTGTGATCCATGCGTCTTCTTCCAGGGATGTCGTCTTGGCCGTAGTCAACTGCTTGCTCCAGTTCTTTGTCGGCATGATTTTCTGCTCTTATGAACACTCTCCTAGCCTTATTGATTATAAAGTCTTTAAGTGATTGCCACTGTAGGTCTGCATGCAAATCCGCATTTCTGACGAAACAAGGTGCGCCAGCTGCCATCCTGACTTGCTTGTGTTCAATCGGAACCAATTGGAACCATGCGCCAGTTGAGGCCTGGCTTTCGTATTCATAGTGGTGAGCTTTGTCTTCGGTTACATTGGGCTCTTCCTTCCCAGCATGGGATTTAGCATAGCCATTTCTTTTTGGTCTTATCTCTCGGTGCAGGGATGTGCCTTTTCCATGTCAGGCTACGGTCCAGGTGTACGCCAACGCACTTGGCATCCATACTCCAGGGTATGTCGTTGTTGTTGATCCGTATGTGCGGTCCGGCAGCCTCGTAAGGAGGAGTATGGCTAGCGTTTTGCGCTCATTGATCTTCCATTTTGTCATCCAGTCTTTAAGCTCACCTGTTACCTCCTCAAGCACAGTGTTTATCCTTCTCATATCTATGTGGGCAAACATTATCATTGTATCGTCGACTAAGCCCTGTGGTACTCCTACCTGAAGTATCCTCGGCCTGAATTTGTTGCCTTTAACTTTCATGTGTATTCTTCGGTCTGTTAGGTAGCTTTCATGATCGTGATGATCCGGCAGAGTAGCCTCCTACTATTATTTTATAGTATAGCCCCTGATGCCATACTCTGTCGAAAGCTCTTTTTACGTCTAAAACGATTGCCTCTGGCGCTTGGCCGTTGTTGAAGCCGCTTGTGATGTTTTCGACTACTTTTACGAGTAGTGGTTCCGCTGAGTGTCCCTTCCTGAATCCGTATTGGAAGCAGGGGATTGTGTCGAGTTCGTTGCTTAGTCTTCTAAAGATCGCTCTCTCAGCCACCTTGCTCATTTGAGAGGAGACTGATTGGTCTGTAATTTTCTAGATAGGTCTTATCCTTACCTGGTTTAGGTATTACAATCACCTAAGCCTTCTGTGGCCAAGTCCCATCATCGCGTTGATGATGTTAGCCGTGGCCGTGATTCCTTTTATCGGAAGCTTCTTAAGCAGAGATATTTCAATTAGCTCTGCCCGTGATTTCTTTAGCATTTGTATGAACATTGTATATGTCATGTTTATTATGTAGATCTTCTATTTATTTGTATTTTTCGATCATCCACTCTTATTTTGTTTCTTTTATCATTCTTATTATGTCTTTTTGTATTGCGTCTCTCGTCCATTATGCTAAATATTTCCTCAGTCATCTATGCCTTCCTTTTCTCTCTTGTACTTCTCTTTAATAGATTTATTAATCTTATTCCAAGCTGTTTCTATAGAAGCTTCTGTTGATTGGGCTTGTTCTATTTTGGTTTTTATGGTAGCTTTCACTTTGATTCAGTTCATATTTTGCCGTCCTTCGGCTGTTCAAAATCATATTTTTGTTGTTTTTTTCGTTGGCATTGTGCTTTTCAGCTTTATTCTTAGCTAGCAGATAAGTGGTTATGGTCCGACGATACCCTTCTGGATAGATGTAGATTAGTATCAGCTACTATAAATGGCAATTTTCCGTACGAGACCAGGAAATGCGAGAAAATTCAGATTAAATTGAAACCTACAGAAAATCGCAAACCATTTCCAAAATTTTCAATAATTCGGTAATTTTACGAATCTACACAGAGAGCTTGATGTATTATGGAACATTTGAAGGAATTCTATTTTCAATATTTTGATATGACGTTTAGGTTAAAATATGTAGATTTATATATTTAATTGGATGAAATCTTATTAAAAATGGAGAGAATCTGCGAAAGTGTTGCAGAAGTGCTGTAGAATCAGAAAATGCGGATATTTTTGGCAACTAGAGGCAGTTTTTGGTCGATTTTATGGGAAAACTTTACTTTTAGCATATCTATTTATTTATTTATTTATTTATTTATCAACGGGCCTAACCCAATTTTAGTACAAAAAATAAATACATAATTAAAGCATACAAAAGCAATCATAAAACATCACAATAAAATTAAAATTAAAGTCAACAATATTATATACTATATCAACACAATGTAGGAAACAGTATCACAATGTAACTTACTATGTGAAATAAAAATTAGAAAGTTTTGAAATTTATGAACATTTAGAATTATTCCAAAATACAAATGCAATAGCAATAAGTTATACAAAGAAAAAGAAGTTAAATTAAATAAAAAATGGCAGTCCAACAAAACTACTGGCTAATCTTATAATGCTGCAATAGGTTGACAAAACCACTGTATGACATGTTAAAAAAGTCAAAATCATCAGGAAGAGAGTTGGCAGTACAAGCCGTTCTACACAAGAACGATCTGGAGCCAATATTAGTCCTCTTGAATGACTGATGAAATAAGGATCTGAAACGAGTATTTCTTGCAGGAATTGAAAGGCCAATCGAAGAGGTTAAGAAAGGACAGTTAACCATGCAATTAACTAGTTTATAGAAAATTTTAATATCTGTAATTTCTCTTCGAGTGGACAGTGAAGGGAGGGCAAACCTTGTCTGAATCAATTGATAATCATAGTGATAGTCATCTATAGGGGGAATACCAGCTTTAAATGCCAAATATCTCAAGAACCGTCTCTGAACTTGCTCTATTCTGTGAATGTAGCAAGTGTAACAAGGATTCCATACAGATGAGCCGTATTCCAGAATTGGCCTGACAAGGCTACAATATAATATTCGTAGGGAAGATGTGTTGTTAAAATATTTTGTTTGTCTTTTCAGAAAACCGAGCATAGATAAAGCCCTGGATACAATTAAATCAACATGCTGAGAGAAAGATAGAGATGAATCTACGATGACACCAAGATCACGGATCTCTGAAACCCGGGACTGGACAGAGTTGCTGATTCTATAGTCATAACTGATTGTATTTCGCCTACGGGAGAAGCTGATGTGGTAACACTTTGATGCATTAAGGGCCAATGCATTGTCCCTGCACCAAGACTCCAAATCAGAGAGGTCAGACTGTAATGCCACGCAGTCATAAACAGATGAAACGGAAATGTAGAACTTCAGATCATCTTGCAAAAAATAAAAACTTGGAGAACTTAAAACAGTGGGCAATGTCATTAATAAATATGATGAATAACAGTGGTCCCAAATGGGATCCCTGAGAAACATCTGAGACATTCTTAATTTGCCTCGACTTAAATCCATTCACTCTTACAACCTGGGTTCTGCCAGAAAGATAACTAGATAAACAGTCAAGCATTATCCCCTGGACCACAACCATTCTCAGCTTTCCGAGCAGAGCAGGATGATTAATCCTGTCGAATGCCTTGGAAAAGTCAGTATAGATGGCACCCATCCAAAACATTCGACAAGTACTCGACATAGGTAAGTAGATTAAGATCAGCAGATCTATTACGTACAAATCCAAATTGCTCGTCAATTTTAATACCACCCAGCAAAGCACTCAAATGAGCAGTAACAATTTTCTCAAAAAGCTTAGGAACGGCACTAAGAGTGCATATGGGCCTGTAATTAGATCAGCGTGATTACCTGATTTATGAGAGTGATGTAGCTGAATTTCCAGGGGTCAGGGAATATACCCGTAGCAAGAGACAGGTTAAAAATAATGTGTAATGGTCGAAAAAGTACAAAGCTGCAGAAATTTAAAACAATCGGGGGAATACCATCTGGACCGGGACCTTTGCTTATGTTCAATTTAGAGAGCTCCTCGTAGATAAGGCAAATAGGAATGGAATGGTTAGAAATATTTTTATGACTTAAGGATGGAGCTTCATCCGGTAAATTACACTGACTGACAGCATAAACAGATTCAAAGTATTTTGCAAATAGGTCGGGCAATTCTGGTCCCAGTTGGCAATGTTTATCCCGAAGGATCATAGCCAAAGGAAGTTCATTAGATTTGCGCTTGGAATCAATGAAAGACCAAAATTATTTTGTGCATTGATTATTAATCAGAGACCATTCGCATTGCATCACATAATCCCGATACCATTGATTAGAAACCAATTTGCATTAGGATCGAATTCTGGAGAAATTAATATAGCTGTCCCTTGTACCAGTGGTCTTGAAAACCCTATGAGTAATTTTTTTATCTATTGTTAATTGCCTCAACTCTGCCGCAAACCATCTCGGAAATCTTCTCTGGGAGACTTTCTTCTTAGGGACAATTGCATGGATGAAAAAGAATAAAGTATCATGAAAAATGTTTACCCTATCATTAGGATCATGATTTGATAATAGTTTATCCCAGTTAATCTGCCCGAGAAGGCCATTCAGGAGAGTTATATCAGCAGCCTTGTAATCATAATAAAACTCAACACACTGGGGTCCATTGGAGTGACTGTGGTTTATTGTAGTCGCAGTTCGTATACACAAATCCATTGGAAACATGGGTTCATCAGCAATAGAGACTATAGTGTCCAAGTGGGTTGAGAAAACCAGGTCAAGCAAACCACCTCTTACATTCATTACTTCGTTCTTTTAAAATAGATTATGAAATGCACAAAGTTCAGAAAATAGAGTATTTATCACTAGCAGTTGCATTCGGAGATAATGTAGGCACTGAACAAAGATCCTCTGTTGACCTCACACATCTTGGCAAGTTAAAGTCCCCAATAATGTAGCAGGGAAGACTGTACTTTTCCATAGCATCATCGATAGTAGCACAAAGAATTTGGTATCTTGAAATTGGAGACTTAGGAGGTAGGTATGCAGTCCCTATCAATATACTGTTAGTACCCGTACCAATCTTCACAAATAATTGTTCTATGTTGCCGGAAGTACTGAGGAAAGAGCTCTGTAAGGTCTTAAGGACAGCCACCATTACTCCTCCTCCCCTATTAGCCGGACTGTTATCCACATTCCTATCACATCTATATACGCTATAGTCAAACAATCCAAGCTCTGCATCACCAAAGTCACTTGTTAACCAAGTCTCACTTAAAACTATAATTGGATAACAATTGGATAAAACACTTTTTTGGAGAGTTGCAAGCTTGGTTCGCAATCTTCTAACATTCTGATAGAATATCTCAATACCTCTAGAGGGATGAAAACTACTGGCATTGATTGAGGAACACCATTTCGGAATCTAATAGAAACATCTTCACCCTTTTGACGGCGACTCCTAAGTTCAACAGAAAGTTCCTTTTCCATATCTCACTGCTTATTGGTTAGATCGTGACCTATAAAGACTTTTTTACCTTTTAGTTTATATCCATTCCTCAACAACATCTGGGCATCATAAGTAGATGGTAGTTTAACCTTCATGGCACGAACTTGATTTTTATTTGGTTTTCCCACTCTTACAACATTCACAATTTCGGGGGGGTATCGGTCAATATATTGATGATGTTATTCGCTTCATTTATATCGTTTCCCTCAGGTACATTGAATAGCATGATGTTGCTAGAACGAGCCTGGCGATCCTGTATTTCCAATAGAAAATCCTGTTCATTAGAAGTAGAGACTGTTGAGAATGGGCCATTTGCATTGATAACATTAGAAGCTGCTTTTTTAAGAGATTCTACATCTGAACGAAGTTCTTCAAAAGCTTTAAGCAAAAGAGGTACCTGTTGGAGTCCCTTCTGACAATCTTTGCAGTAAAATCTTAATTGGCGAGAACCCTTTCATTCCATCACCTTAATCTCAGATGCATTAAGGCCTGAGCATGGCTTTTTATGAAAAATCCTATTACAGCTATCACAATAAATAATTTCACCATTTGGAACATCAGTTCTGCACTCACTACAAACATCAGCCATTTTGCGGTTGGGTTTGTTTACGATTGATTTTTGCCTTTTGCAGAATAATGAGGACGCAAATACGGCAAATTATAACTTGGCAGGACTACAAATAGCCTAGATTTTAGTTTTTAGCAGAAAACCAAATTAAAAATGACTTCTGTAAGGTTATATTAAAATTGTTGTTGCGTATAGATTTTGTGGTAAGGAATGAAGTTTATTTGCCTGAAATCTCAGTTAAAACGATTTGAAGATGGGAAAATGGACCAGAATCAGGGATTGTAGACATTTTTCAAGCAATAAACAGAGGTTTTTGCGGATTTTATCGGAGATTTCGAGGTTCAATTTGACTTTAAATATCAAACTTGTTTCAAAATACAGGACACAAAAAATACGTGTATATTAGCATTCTTGAAGTTTTCACTTCTGTCGTGTGATCTTAGTACGCCATTTGCGAGCTCCCATGTTTCAACAGTGATAGTAAGTACCAAGACTACCAGAAACCAGAAAAATCATTAATTGTGTTGAAACAAGCCTAAACTAAACATAAATATGACACTGATAGTGACACTAAATATATTATTAATATTACGATTATAACCAAATACCTATTCAAATGCCAACAAATTATTCCTATAATTTATTGGACTAACCATATCCTGTTGTCATTTAGGGAATATCAAAATATGCAACTTATATAGGTAAATATCTATTTTGAAGAATGAATAAAATATTTGGAGGAATATATGAATATCTAGGGGTTTTATTTTACTAATTAAAATGTACTTAATAAATTTAGTTTGTTTTAATTAATATATTATTCAAGATACCTAAGTAATATGTAAGAGTGCGGTTGAGGTTTTGTTATGATTATTCGGTAGGCAACTAACATTTGGTGTGATAAACCATACATTTTTTGCGATTGTCTGGGGCTTCATTTATATAAGTTAATAAATTTCGTTAAGTAAAATCCATCCGCAACCGATCAGATCCAGAATTGTTGCCTTCCGGTATTTCCCCACTAGTGCAACATCTCCCCATCTGATTAATAAAAGGTTTTATTTATTTTTCATTAGAGCCATGTCATCTGCAAAGAGCACGAGAAGAATGATTGTAATTAACCGAACGCACCGAAAAAAATTTAGCCTCACGATTTAGCATTAAATCTGTCAGCAAGGTTATTTAAAAACATTATCAAGATCAAGATTTTTTAACGAAACCATGTCCATTTTTGTAAAACAAATAACGTCGCTAACGAGTATACTATTAATAGCCGGCCGGGCAGGAAAAATTCAAATTACATTATTTAAAATGGATTGAGTTAGGCAACGTTAGGACATGTTTTTTAAACTCATGTTAATTTTAAAACTTCCGCACCAGAAATTTATGTGCAGATTGACCTTAATACCTGAAGCAATAATCGTTTTGATTTAATGCGTGATTATGAAAACCAGTACTGCTACATGGCCTGGCGCCTTTAATGTGTTTTTGATAATATATTCCGACTACCTGTAGGCATAATATGTTTAATTATCTTGTTTTTGAGCACGAGATTTTTACTGGCTAGTAGGTATATAGGATAAATTGGCCGTATAAAGCCTGTTATTAGGGTTATTGTGGTGACCGCGGAAAACTTTTCAATTCTCTGAATTGAAACCGTAATTGAAACGCGGCGGCGCGTGGGTTATTATGACCTTCTATCTTCATCCTCGTCTACTATCTATTACTGAGATATATGGGATACACTAATTATACCGGTTAGATTAAACCTACCCGAACACGCTTCTGGTCTTGCTGGAGAAACAGAGGTTGTGATAACGATTACTTGTTGGGAATCTTTGGGAGGCTATCCCTAGAGAAAAGAAGAATTAAAATACTTTTATGTACTTTAGTCCAAATATTAAAAGGTAGTATAGATTGCCCGGAAATTCTCAGCCAGCTGCCTTTTTCATTACATACATTTGGGAGTTAACTCCCAAAGCACAAATATTTTCTACCTCGCACACCCCCGCACGAACTTGTACGAAAACTCACCAATTTATAGCATGTGCTGATGGAAGATTGAAAACAGTCAGTTGATCGTCAGAACATTACCTATATACTTACTACTTTTTACTATGATATGATTATGTGATAGGGATTTGTGATATCTTATATTTTATAATAAGTCAGTATCTGTTGCTTTACCGCTGTTGGACCTAATTTAAGAGCTCTTGCTTTATGAATATAAAAGTCACCTTTTATCTTGAAAAAGTCATATTTCGGTCATAACTATAAGTATCAGAAAATCCTTGATTTTTTTACAATCTGACCAAAAATCATTTAATTCAAATAAACAAAAACGATTTTAGCCTAATCGATAAGCCATGAAATGCGCTATAATATTTTGAAAACTGAATAAAAAAACTTTTTTAGTTTCGGAGATACGCACATTAAATCGTAGACTAAATTTTTTTCTTATACGTTTCAAGTGAACAGCAGTTTATATTGGCAAAGTAACAAAATTTTGGGTTTGGTTTTATAACATATCTTGCATATCCTGCATAAAGATTTTTAAATTTTAAACATGTAATGTATGTCAATCAATCAATCAATCATTTATTTGTGTCAATGAATAAAAATAATTTACACACGTCAAAAAGAGAAGATACACAAGATAATCCTAAAGCTAAAACTACATATAAGCAACATGTCAAACAAATTGAATTTAAAATGACAAGTAAATCAGACAGAATACTAAACTTACTGATATGTTAGAAATTCAGACTACACATCACAGTAAAACAAAAATGGTACATATTATAGTTAAAATTTAAAAATTCATCTGTATTATAGAACGCTTGATTAAGTAAGAACCTCCTCAATGTACTCTTGAAACCTGCAGGGGGGAGCTCCCCCATATCACGAGGGAGCTTGTTATAAAAAAGTCGACCGAGACAACTGGGTGCATCCCTACATCTCTGAAGCCTCCCATAGGCAGGCAGTAAACAATCCCTACCACGGGTGTCGCAACTATGTACATCGCCATGTCTCAAGTGCTGGAAAATTCGACCCATCACAAACAACAAGTTCTCTAAGATAAAAAAAATGAAGGTAGAGTCAGAATTTGCAGGGAAACAAACGCTAATCGATAGTCCTCTCATGTTTTGACATTGGTCACTCCCAAAGTTCTATATATTTTGAGTTGTTTCTTGAAAAATATCAACTTTTAATTGGTGAATTGTTGTTTTTTGGTGATCAAGAGACTTATTGAAGCCACACAGTTATTTGTCAGTGGAATCCAGCTTTTGTTCCGATAATTACAAGATTTGTTTTGAAAAACATAACCTCAAAATGGTTGCATGCTCCAAATGTGATTTGGAGGGTGTCCCCAAGGAAGATAAGAATGAACTGTTTGGCTTTCCATGTGATATATGTAGGAAAGTTATCTGTAAAAACTGCTCTGGAATGCGAGGTACTGAAATAAGAGTACTTATTTTAAAAGAGAGATGTCTGCAATTTTTTTGTTCAGATTGCCTTCGTTGCTTTAATGCTTTGCCTGAGGTAATAACACGACTTAAGGATCTTGAGACTCAGATTAATGCAGATAAACCTAATAATGCCCAGCTAGAAACTACTATTCCAAATGAGGAATCAATGCCAAATAGAAACTTGATGAAGTCTCTTATATCCTCTGAACTGAACTCCCAAACAAACTTAATATGTGATAAACTTCATGACACTGTGGAGGCTATAAGGTCTTCTAATAAGGATCTAGTGAGGTTTTTAACTTCATCAAATAATGAAAATGGAATCAATATTCCAGCACGGGACCACACAGTTCTACAGGTAAGAAATGGAGCAGGTGCTCTAATAACAGAGAACAATAAAACCAGAAATTTGACTCAGAGCAAAATACTGAATCCAAAATGTGATAATCAAAAGAAAACTGATAAACCTGGCAATGTCTCTACTCATGTGAAAGGGTCAAGTGACAAAAGGCTGGCAATATCTGCTGCTGCAGAGAGAAAGTGGATATACATTGGCAATTAAAATTCAGAAACCACATGTGATTTAATAAAACAGCATTTGAAACAAAATGAAGTGCATATACTTGGCTGTGAGAAGCTTGTCTCAAAACAAGAACATATTGCTGCGTGTAAAGTGTCAATCCCTGCTGCTCTTGAAACCAACATATTTGACAGCGACTTATGACCAATTGGTGCAACTATAAAACCTTTCACATTCTACAGACCACGCAGGTTTTCTTACCAACGTCAGAATGGTCAGCAGAGATTTCGCACAGACCAAAAGCAATAAAACACAAATAGAACTAATATATCTTTCTCTTTATTATCAAAACATTAGAAGTTTAAATAACAAACTCCTCGATGTAATGTCAGCCGCTACCATAGATGATTATAATATTTTCACATTTACTGAGACCTGGTTGACTGAGGATGTGAGCAGTGATGAGTTAAGACTTTTCAGTTTTGAGCTCTTTAGATGTGATCGATCATGTCATACCAGTACAGGTGGTGGTGTGCTAATAGCTGTGTGGATGAACTTGCCGAACCTAATAGCTTTAGTGACTTTCTACTATGTGGTGATTTTAACCTCACACAAGTCAAATGGCCTAATGACGAATATGGTACTGCAGCTGTTGGTAACATAAATAAACAAACTGAACTTGTATCTGACTTGTTTGCAAACTTCTTTTCCCAACACATCTGGCAATATGTTGGATTTAATATTTAGTACTAATCACAATGTAAACATTCAAGTATCGAAAGATCCTATTACCAAGTGTGATAAATACCACCCTTCTTTATGTCTAGAGTATTTTTTACCAAAAAACTTAGGGGAATTAAATTACAACTACACTTATAATGATTTCAATCAGTGTAACTATATATTAATAAATGAATACATATCTAATTTTGACTGGGAAATGATATATAACACTGATGACATAGATTCAACAGTACAAATTTTCTATGATTGCCTGGAAAGCTGTTTTGATCTCTTTGTGCCTCAGGCAGTTAGTAACAATAGAATATTCCCTAAATCGTTTAATTATGAGTTAAAGTCTCTAATATTAAAAAAAAAGCTGTCCACAAGAGGTTCAAAATGTCAAATTGTTTTGAGGATTATCAGACTTTTTCGAATCTCAGGAAATCATGTAAAGAAATGTATGCTCAGAACTATAACGAGTACATAAGGGAAACTGAACATAGTTTCAAGTCTGATAGTCAGGCCTTCTGGAAATATGTTAATTACAAAAACAAAAAATTCGTCTTGCCCAGTTCAATAAGGTATGGTGATTTGAAAGCTGACAACTCAGAGTCAATGGTGGAACTATTTGGGCTATTCTTTTCATCTGTTTATTCAAATGATAAATGTGAATCAGAAACTTTACAGAATAACAAATTTGTTGATCTCGGTAGTCTTAAAATTAGGCCTTTGGATGTCTTTGAATCAATCTCTAAATTAAATATGAAACTTGGCACAGGACCTGATGGCATTCCAGCTGTTTTTATTCGAAATTGTCAGTCTGTTCTTTCTGCTGTACTATGTAATATCTTTAATTGCTCACTTACAACTGGTATATTTCCAAATTTATGGAAAATCTCTTTTATCACACCAATTCATAAAAGTGGTGAGCGTGACAATGTTGAGAATTATCGTGGAATTTCCAAAATTTCCATTTTTAGTAAGATCTTTGAGCAAATTGTCTATGACAAAATATATCCTTTATTTAATCAAATTTTTGCGTCAGCTCAACATGGTTTTATTACCAGAAGATCAACTGTCAGCAACCCACTAATGTATGAGTAACACCTGTTGGAAGCCTTGGAGAGGAGGTACCAAGTAGATGCTATATATACTGACTTCACCAAGGCTTTCGACAGAGTTAATCATACGAGGCTCTTAGATAAATTAGGAAGTTTGGGTGTGCATGGAGTTTTTCTTCGATGGATTGAAAGTTATCTATCAAACAGAAATCAGAGGGTTAAAATTAATAATTTTGTTTCTGACCTTATAAAAGTCACCTCTGGTGTCCCTCAGGGTGCGCATCTGGCTCCTGTCTTGTTTAGTTGTTATGTGAATGATATTGAGAATTGCATTGGCTCGAATGCTGAATGTCTACTCTATGCAGATGACTTGAAAATTTATAAAGTCATTGAGAGTGCAAGTGACTGTGTAGATCTGCAGGGAGTTCTGAGTGACTTTGTTGAGTGGTCTAAGGCTAACCTAATGCCCCTTAATACGAGTAAATGTTCAGTCATTACATTTACAAGGAAACGTGAATATATCGGAAATGAATATTCCTTAAATAATAAAGTTCTTGCTCGTAGTGAGGTGGTAAAAGATCTTGGTGTCTTATTTGATCAGAACCTTCGGTTTGACCTACATATTAATATTATGACCAATAGGGCTTTGAAGCTGCTGGGTTTTATTAAAAGAACTCTGGGTGAATTTAATAACGTAGAATGTCTTAAATCTGTGTACTGCTCCATTACAAGATCTATCTTGGAATATGCCTCAGTTGTTTGGTCACCTTATTATGAAATCTATTCTGATCAAATAGAGAGGGTACAGAGAAACTTTTTGAGATATGTAGCCTTTAAATCTGGGGTTCAGCAGGATCAAGTTATTTACAGAGAAATTGAAAACTCTTTAAACCTAATTTCCTTGTCAAAACGTCGTGTTTATCTAGATCTTATCACTTTCTATAAAATTATGAATTCAATAGATGTTCCTGAGCTATTAAATTTTATTGGATTGCAGGTGCCCCAAATAAGAGTTAGGACTCATAATTTGTTTAAGGAGTCACAGCACCGAACGAATTATGGCTATAATGCTCCAATTTCAAGGATGTGTAGGGAAATTAATTCATTGCCATGTGACATTGATCCTTTCAATTGTTCCTTAACTGTTTTTAAAAGCTACATTTTGGCTCATTTATCCTAAATTATTTATATTAAATGTTATCTTTATACTACCAGTTTTTGAGAGGTTGATGTTACTTATTGTGATTTATTTATTGTTGTTTAGTTTAATTAATGATGGTTATATTAGTTATTAATATTTACTACTGTTTTATCTAAGAGTAGCATTAATTAACTATTTTATTGTAATTGTAATTTTCCGTAAATAAACTTATTATTATTACAACTTATACCTCCAACAACCCTCACAGCTCTCTGAATGCGGAAAACATCCATTGCACCAGTGCTATGCCCCCAAGTTAAGATGGCATAGCTAAGATGTGAGTGACAAATAGCATAGTATGCCTGCAAGAGAGTGGACAGAGAGACATTTTCAGAGAATATTCGTAGGAGAAAAGTGTTGAAGCTTAGAAGATAATCTGCATGGCATCTCCATTGAAGTCCAGCGTCAAGATGTACCCCAAGGAATCTCACAGATGCATCCTGCCGTTCAGGAGGAAGCCGTCGCATTTAGAAGAACATTCGTTTAGTCTTGGCAACGTTCAAAAGGAGTCTGTTCGCAGAGAACCAAATCTCAGAACTCTGTAGAGCAATGTCCGAAGCTGCAGTTACCACGTCAAGTGACGAACTGGTGCTCGTTATGGTAGTGTCATCGGTGAACAGGTATAACTGTTTCTAGGGTCGGAGTTAGGTAAATAATTGACATAAATCAAAAATAAAAGAGGACCCAATATTGAGCCCTGATGAACACCTACAGTCAATTACCTTTCCGTCGATGTAACCCCACTTATCTGAACAAGCTGAGATCTGTCAGACAAATAACTAATCTATATTTGCGAAGTTTCCTTAGCAGTAAGTCATGAGAAACGCAATCGAACGCTTTGCTCAAGTCACAGAATGTAGCAGACAAGTATCCCTTTTCCTCAAAAGCCTCCCGTATTTCAGACACAAAATTTAAAATTGCCAAAGTTGTGCTAGACCCTTTTTTAAAGCCAAATTGTTGGCCATATAATAGATTGTGGGAGTCAAGGAAGCTCCATATTCGCATGGCCATAAACTTTTCAAGAACTTTAGATACAATGGTAAGTAAGGAAATTGGCCTAAAGTTGCTGGTATCTTTAGTAGCCCCTTTTTTATGAATTGGTACCACCATTGCTCTCTTGAGGATTGAAGGCAAATCACCCTCACGCAGACAAAGGTTAATAAGCCCCTTGAAAGGACCAATCATAATATTTTGAATGCCTTTTATAATCTCGGTTGATAGGCCGAAAGGGTTCCTACTTGTCTTGCTTTTTTAGGCTTGTTAAAATGTCCCGTACATCATTGAGGCCGGCCTCATCAAAAGAGAATTCATCAGTCGGCTCCACAACACCCAAAAGCTAAAGGGGATCAAAGTCAGAAGATTCCAAGTGCCTCTGTAACTCGGGAGCTATGTTCGCAAAAAAGGTAATAAATTCATCTGAGGAAACCTCATAACTAATATTATTGTTTGTAACACCACGATACTCATTGGTGATATTCCACATACATTTTATGGGCTTTGTGGAGTTTCTAATGAGATTGTCATTTGAGGTTCTTTTAGCATTTATCAGGGCTGACCGGTATCTTTTTTATAGTCAATTATTTGAGATCTCAGAACATCAGAAGGAGGTACTGATTAAACAGTTCCTTCAAAAAGCGAAGGACCTCTCTCATTGATTTCAACTCATCATTATACCAGTTTATTGTGCGATTTTGGTCTTTACGTTTATGATAAAAGCTTTCCGGAAACGAGGCAAAAAAAGCCTGAGTTAAAACATTCTGAAAATAAGTACATCTTTCATCCACAGTCATATCCTCATTTCCCAGAAATTCCCAATTAATAAGTTCCACATACGAATAGAAGGCCATCTTACCTGCAAGTGAGATAGGTCTGCAAATTGATTTAGAAATTGCAGGGTTACTCTGACTTACAGGCAAAAGAAATTCTACCAGTTGCCCAAGATGATCAGAAATAGCGGAGTCAATAATCGATACCTCAAAATTATGCTCATCTAAACTAGGCACCTACATTGTCGAGTAGAAGCGTTACCAACCTGAGATAGACCAAAGGAGTTCATAGGACCACACACTGTAGCGCTCTCAGGTGACCCGGTTCCGAAAGGAACATTGAAATCCCCAGCCCAAAGGACATGGCTGTCCTCATGAAGCAAGCTTAGCGCCCCCTCAACAGCATCCAAGAAGACCCGAAATGATCCAGCTGGAGACCTGTAGAGTGAAATAATATAGACATTTCTACAGATAAAGAGTTGATTTCATGTGCAATTGTATAATTTATATTTATTACTAACTAAAATAGCAGATCCTCCTCCGCGGTGTTCTTTCCAGCAGACTGAAGTAGCCATCCTATGTTCCGTCAGATGAAGCCCCAGGATCTCAGGTTCCGAGAGCCAGTGCTCGCTAATGCAAATGAAGTCACTTTCCCTGTCTATAAGAAAAGCATCCAACTCATTCACCTTATGTCTGATCGATTGTATGTTGATGTGGAACAATCGAGTTAGGTATTTGGCCTCTTGTAGAACTCTGATGCCGGTACTGCAGATTTTGAAAATGGTTTATCAGGGTTCCCACGGGCCACAGTTCAACTGCAATGATTTGAAGATGCTTGTCCTCTGGAACACCCAACCTGAATGAACTTTTAACTTTGGCGCTCGTAGTAGAGATCTTGTTGCAGACACAATTTTCTTTAAGATTCTGTGTTTTAAGAAATTTCTTGTCTATTGAGATGTGTACATAAAAGATCTTAAACTCTATATTATTTTACTCTACAGGTCTCCAGCTGGATCATTTCGAGTGTTCTTGGATGCTGTTGAGTATCATGGTGTCAGTTTCCTCTGTAGTTGGTTTAAAACCTGAGATGTACAGCCAAACCCTTTTGACTTTAAAAATTGCCCAGACTAGGGTCATTTTTAAAATTGCTTGTTCAGTTGTAGTCCCAAATTTAGATGTGAAACGAGTAGATAGCGAGGGTGAACTTAAACATTTTTTATTCTTGTTATTTTTGACTGAGATCCAAGGTTCTTCTGCTTCCTCAGGGTCAGAGAAACTATTGGCATTTACTTCATCGGCTCCTTTGGTAATTAGAGCCTCCATTTCTGTAGAGCCGTCCTTTTTTTCTCCAGATTGCTTTTTAACTGGGGGAGAGGAACATGTAAGGCACCCTCAAAGAGAAATTCGATGTTTTTACTGATGTTTATTGAGAAAGTAATAAACTTTGTTTCCTGTTGCTGTTGGTATCATATATTGGATGATAGTCCTCCATATACATTTTCCAAAAATGACTTAATATATCATAATATTAAAACCAAATAAAAATATATATAGTCGCATGTGTAATCATGTTTTGTGGCAGGACATATCCTGCAATCCAAAGCCAAAGAACACGAAAAGCCGCTTCTCGATATCAGGTGTATTAATTAATACCTCGATCATTAAATTTTAATTAAAACCTTCTTTCATGCAATATGACCCAGCTAGTGTCGCAATATTGCATTCAAATAATAAATTTAGAGGATATAAAAGAAAATGGTTTATTAAAATAAATAATCATGGCAAAACTAAAACCGAAATTACCTACTGCATTTTTTGTGCGTGAGTGTGATCGTATTTTTGAATAACAAATAAAGCGGGTCTATCCCATAATAATTTCAATTTAATATTATTTGAAAACGAGACTCATGCGATACAAATGTAAAATTACCGACGGTTACATTAATAAGGAATTATAGATTATACCGTAGCAAATCTGAATAAATTATTGCTTTTATTAAAACTTATTATTTTATTTCGTATTGTGTAAATTACAAAATATAGTAATATTTATTTAGCGAGGGCGTAATTACTAGTTAGGGCTTGATTGGAAAATAATAAGTAACACGAAAATCGAATTTAAATTCATGGATAATTTCAGGTGTTGGTATTAAATTATATAATGGCTTCGAGAATTATGAAGGATTATCCCGATAATAAGCTCATACTATTGCTTAATGTAATTGGAGGTACTTGTGAGTTAGTACCTGTAATCAAGAAATAACAAATTGTTGTGACGATGATAAGATGGCAAACATGCACTTGAAAATGTGGTATTTACGCACTTAAATATGCGAAGTTTTTGTCAATAATATGCACCCAAAGTTGAAAATATGTGAAAAATAGGCAACATAATTCTGATAATTTCCTTTACTTAATTCATGTAATAAGTATAATTAGCCTAAATTATTTTTGTAACGAAAAAAAATCTTTTAGCTTCAATATTACTTGCGTAAATTATTTCAATTTTTGTTATTTTTTGCTAAAATTAAGAAAAATAACATGATGATGCCGTATGGCGTCACTGCTAAGAAACGCAAAAAGTTGATAATTAATTTATTTATTGTGATAAACAAAATAACAGTTCTTTACTTTTGTTAAGCACGAAGGTATCCTACATTTCAAGCATCCAATTCTGGATTACGCTCTGATACAGTTTTGGCATCTCTTTTTAGGTTCAATGTATTCTGTCCAATGCGTTGTGTTGTCATACTTGACGTCATCAACTGGATTGAGTGTTACTTTTCTTTGAGAGGGAGGTTCGGAAATCGAAGACGGAAGGCGCAGAAGATGGCCTTCCCCTTTTACGGTTAAACGTTTCATTTTGCCTTATCAGAGCATAAGCTATTTCTGAAAGCTAAAAGTCGTTTGAAATTCATATTTCTGCTGCAATGGAGACGCTATAGGAGCCACGCGTTGACAATGCGTACGTCAAGATGGCCGACGCGGAGAAGTCGGGTGATAATCTAGCTGCGAAGAAAAGCGATAAAAAGGCCGTATCAACGGGCCAACACTGCAATATAAAAGTAGTAAGTGTAGTAAAGTGTAAAAAATGCTTTCTGATTTTTCATCCAGCTTGTCTGGAGCAGGCTGCCAGTCAAAAAAATGCTGAATGTGTTCATGAGGCATCAAACATTAGAAGAGAAAGTGTAAACACAACACATGAAGAATTAACAATAGAAACTGAACTTTTAAGAATTCTTGTGAAGGAACTCCAGGGAAAAAATCAGATCCTCGAGCAGAATGGGCAACTGTTAATAGAAAAGGTAAATTATCTTGAAACCAAGTTGAAAAAATACGAAAAGAACAAGAATTTTGCATGTAATCAAAACAAGCCAGTGCGACCAACGCCCTCCATTAGGAAAAATCATAATAATCACATGTCTCAAGAACAACAGGTGCCATCTACTGGAAATATTTACGAACGCAATAGTAGAGAGGAGGCGAATATCGATAATCAAATCGACGCAGAACCGAACAAACTTTATTCATCATCTGCCAACTAATTCTCCAGCACTACACATAATGACAGAGACAGCCAAGAAGACAGCCAAAACAATAATAAACAAATTGAACGGATGGACCCAAGTTACTAGCCGAAATCGAAATAAGAGGTCAGAAAATGACAAAATAATTAACAAATCAAGCAGACCCGCCCCATTTAAAGGTAACAATGAAAACATTACCTCCCTAAAACTAGCGACCAGAATCTCATCCCTTTTCTTGTCAGGCTTTGCACCGGATGAGACATGCGATAATATCGAGAACTTTTTAATTGAAAACCAGCTGAAAGGAAGCACATGTGAAAGAATGAAAACTAAAAAAGAAAATTATTACAGCTCATTTCGCCTTGCTGTTCCTCAAGAGGATGTTGAGAGGTATTTAAATCCTAGTCTCTGGCCAAAAGGGATTAAAATTAATCATTTTCGGAATCTTCAGTACCAGAAAAAGGGAACAGTCAATTTGAGGAAAATAAGTTGAAGGTCCTGCACCTAAATGTAAGATAATTAAGAAGAAAGATTGACGAATTAGATGCATTTTTGTAGATAAGGATTATGATGTGATATGTTTGACAGAACACTGGATGACTGAAAGCGAGTTGGAGGTTATTCAATTGTAGGGTTATAAAATAAAGGCCTTTTCTGCAAGGCAACAGTGAACAGGGGGAGGAACAGCTATCTATGTGAGAGCAGCCGTCGAAACAAACTGTTTAGACATAGGCTTTAACTTAAATGTAGAAATGTGTATTGAGTATTTTGTTATCTACTGTAAAAGCTTAAATGTAAGTATTTTGTCTGTTTATAGGTCACATTCGGGGAGTCCTAACACCTTTATGGAGTTGTTGGAAGAAATCCTTGCAAGAGTTGGTTGAAATAGGCATGTTATTCTGACAGGTAATTTTAATGTTAAGTTTAACACACCGGACATGGAGGCAATCCAGCTTTGTGACAGAATGTCAAGATTATTAAATCAGTCAAACATATTATTCTTGTGCCCCTTACAAAATTAATTAATATTTGTTTCAGATGTAGCACTTTTCCGGTAGTTCTTAAGAGAGCCATTGTTTCACCTATTTTCAAAAAGGGCAACCCTAATCTACCAGAGAATTACAGGCCCATCTCTTTACTCCACATTGTTTCAAAGATACTGGAAAAATGCATGGCTTTAAGACTGGTAACTTTTTTTGAGACAGGTGGACTTTTTTCAGAATATCAGTTTGGCTTTCGTCAGGGTAGAAATACTGTTCTGGGTATACTTGAGTTGGTTTTCTCTATTATAGAGTCCTTCCACAGGAAAATGTATAGCGCGGTTTTGTTTTGCGACCTCAGCAAGGCCTTTGACCACAATATTTTCTTACAGAAGCTGCGGCCTTACAATTTATGCCCCAATAGTATAGAAATGATTAGATCATATTTAAGCAGCCGGGCCCAAGTGGTGAGGCGAGGTGGTGTGATGTCGGCGGGGAGAAGTGTTGATGTTGGTGTTCCACAAGGATCTATCCTGGGCCCAATATTGTTTCTGATTTACATCAATGACTTACCCTCAAATAACATCATGGCCCGATACACTCTCTTTGCAGATATGTCTTGCTGATGACACACTGGAGGGCTCAATGGCGAGGTCTCTGGCTGCGCAGGATGGGGATGAGCTGTGGTTTGCTCTAACAGACTGCTACTTAATAGGGAAAAAACTAAGAGGATGGCCTTCTCCATGCGTCGGATGCCTGGTGAGTATCGTGAAGCATAGTCGAAGTTCTTGGGTGTCACTGTGGACCCTGGGTCGCAGTGGGGACCTCACACTAATGACTTGGCTGGTAGACTGAGCAAGGGGATATTTGTTCTACGTAATTTGTCTTCTTGTGTCTCTAACCCAAACATCTTGAGATCAGCTTACTGTGCTCTTTTTCAATCCCATGTGTCGTATGCGATATTGGTCTGGGGACACTCCTCGGGGGTTCATAGGCTGTTTTCTTTACAGAGAAGGGCTGTGAGGGTTCTGGCTCATATAAGATTTAGAGACGATTGCAGGAATGCTTTTGTTTCCATGGGAATTCTCACTGTGCCCTGTTTATATATTTTGGAGTGCCTGCTGTTTGCTAGGAAAACACTAGTCTCATGACCCATGAAGATGTTCATGAGCACAACACTAGAAATAAAAACAACCTATTACCACTTTACTGGCGCTTGAGGAGGTGTCAAGACGGCGCTGGATACTGGGCATACTGAAATTAAGCGACATCTCTTAAGAAACTCGTTTTATTTATTTGACGAATTTTTAACTTATTCATTTTAGTTTTAACGTTATCTTAACCATATGATGGGCTATATACTGAGTGTTTTTATTAATGTTGTTAGTATTTAAGCGTTTCAATATTATTTTAGAAAATCTTTTTGGAAAATTAGTATATTTTATGTTAATGTATGCTATGTATTATTACTAAGTTTTTGTGCTATGTTATTTTTACTGACGTGTGTAAACATTCTATGTATTAACATGAATAAATGAATTGAATTGAATTGAAAAGTAGGTAGTAAAATATATTTACTTCCAATTTTATTCGATACAGCGCCACAAGCATGCCGTTGAGATCTACACCTCTCATATGCAAGTTGTACTCCTTTATTATAGCTGGCTGGGAAACATCAACATATTTTTTTTCTGAAGTTGACCATCTTTTTACCGTTTCTGCAGGCTCAATTTCTTGGTAAGTTGACACAACATGGACCGGCTTGTTATTATTCCACTTGCAGACAGCAATATTGCTTATCGAATCAGTTAATCGCGACTAGATTTTTTTAGCTGATCATCTGAGTTTAGGTGGCAACATAGAAATTCTGGTAGTTCCTGTAGAAAGCAATACAATTTCTTTTAGATGACACATCAAATTGAAAGAAGTAAACCAGTTATCAGTGAAAACTTTAAAGTTTCTGTTCTTCGGAAGATTTTTCAACTAATCTTACGACAATTTCACCACTTAGACCAAGCGAAGTAGGGCTTTTAACAGAACCTCTACCAGCATATGCCTCGAAGTGCTAGACTATCCCGCTCAGAACAGCTCTTGAAAATATCTTGATTCCCCATTTATGAGGCTTATTTTGAACGTATTGTTTCAAAGAACTATTTCTATTGAATGGTACCATTATTTCATTCACTGAATTGTACTCTTCGGGTTCAGTCTTCATGCAGTTTCTTCTGACGGCATCGATAAATGGACGAACATTGAAAAGTTTATAATACTCCTCGTCTTCTCTGGGTTATTTTGGTATTTTTGTGTTGTCATTTAAATGTACCTCGGGACGCATAATGTGATTGCGCCAAACCAATTTGAATTTCAAGACTCAAAGGGTACCCATGACGCCATCTTCAGTTTCCTGGAGGAAGTTTGCAACTATGCCAATGGGGGATAGGCGGCGGCAGCAGTGTTTTGTGATCTGGCGGAGGCATATGACTGCGTGGACCACAGAATAATGCTGTCAAAACTGATATGGGTTTAGGGGCTCGACTCTTGCCTCCTATCTTGGTCTGTCGTTGTGTCTGGTGTGCAGTCAGCGGCTATAGGGATTGAGTGCTGAGTTCCGCAGGGCTCTATCTTGGAACCTCTTCTCTTCTTGATCTATGTAAATGACCTAATCCAAGTTAATTCAGGAAGATTTACACTCTTTGCTGATGACACCTCTGCTGTGTGGTGTGCGAAACAACTTATAGAAAGTATTACTAATGATTTGTTAAGGATTAAAAGAGTGGTGCGATGCCAACCTCCTTTCTTTTAATAGTACGAAAACTAACATTGTACGGTTTAAGTGTGATATGCACGGCTTCCAGTTGGGGGACGATTCTCTTCGGGAGGTGGCGGTGACTAAGCTTCTGGGTGTTTCGATTGAGGATGAACATCGGTTTCAAGATCACATTTTGAAGTTGAGGGGGGAGGCTTTCGTGGGGATGTTTTCCAATCTGAAATTTGACCCAGTGATGGCGCGGACAATCTATTTTGCCCTTTTTGAATCACAGTTCAGATATCGAATTCCATTTTGGGGTGTCAGTAGCAGACATCTGCTTATTATTTTGTTCGTTCTTCAGAAGAAGGTTGTCCGCTTCATCGCAAATGTGGGACAAAGAGAATCTTGCCGGATTCGCTTTTTGTCTCAGAGAATTCTTACACTTACCACTTTTCTTTATTCTTGAAACAGCATCACTGATATACAAAGATCGTCATAGCATTCGGTGTACTGCCCCTCAGCATCTCACGCGGCGGGCTCTCGACTTGCCCTTGCCAATACCAACAAGAACATTAACGAAAATTCGTCGATTTTTGAAGGTGAGGGATCATTTCAGCAAATAACCTGCTTTGACAATCTTTAACTTTGACTATATATTTTCTCAATTTATCGAATCTATTTCTGAACATGACATCTGCACTGGGCAAAAATCTAGGTTCAGCAGCATAATACATTCCATGGCTGGGGATTCTCACAACACCAGTAAGGATGTGACATATGAATACCAAAAAATTGGGAAATTTCGGAAAAACTCGTGTTTGTGAGGTTGCCATCTTTTCGACAGGAATATATATTTGTTTCATGTTATTGATCATATTGTCATCAAAATAGTTTGAAGTAGTTGAGTGGTGTCACAACTTCATCAGCTTCCTCAAATTCAGCGTCACAAGTCCTGTCAATCTGGTCTATATCTTTTTGTTTCCATGAAAATAGCCGTTTCTTCTACTCCTTATGATCACGTTTTTTATCAAAAATAGTAGCTAAAAAAATATCTCTTCTTCGTTGAAATCTTCTGTTATATCTCCTCTTGGCGTTTTTTCATAATCTTCTTCTTCCAAGTTTTCTTCTCTTCTTACCGTCTCACATTCCAATGGAATATCTTCTATATACCGATATGGTTCTGGATCTAAAACACTCTGATTCATCACTTTCGTCTATTAGATATATCTAATTCTATATTAGATATATCCCCTTCCATTAGTAAAAGCAGATGTTTTTCTTCAGCCTTTGTGAATCTGGCTCTCCAAAGAATATAATTTTGCAAAAAAATATATAGGTAATCCCTAGCTTCCTACTGACGCCAAGTGAGGGTTATTTTAGAAGCAAAAAAAATATCTATTATCAAATATTTTAAAAATTAAATTCGCTATAATGGATAAAACAAGAAAAATAATGTTTTAAAATAAACAATTCTGGTACTTACCTTCTGGAAAAAAACCTTGTAAATCGCAAAAACGAACACTTATGCGTCTTTTAAGTTCAACTGATAATATAGATAAAAATATGGCGATAGCCACCCAAACAAATGATTTCTTCAACAATAACGCCATCTATTAACACTACTTAGCACCTTGGTACCAACATTGTCAAGAAAAGTTACAGAAATCTAATTTTTGGAATAATATTTTTTTGATGATTCCATTGGCGTTTTCGGATCTTACCTAAAATATATTATTAAATATTTTTTATTTGATGATATATTAATTATTACTGACAAAAAAATTAACAACTATTATCGAATACTATAATTTTTCAGTGATACCTAATTTTTTCGGTACCTATACCTAGTAAAAGTCACATTAATAGGAATAACATTAAATAATAATAATAATATTAATAACCCGTGGAAGTTCGCCAGTACCCATATCGGACGCGTCAGATCCTTGGGAATTTATGCCAGCATTTTGTACAGACCTTTTATGGTATGTCTTGTATACTTCATTTAATATTGCCATCAACAGCACAGCACTCAACTTGAACTTGAGACCACATCTGGCTTCGCCACATAGAAAGCTTAATTGAAATTTCCTAAAAGTAGTGCAGAAAAGCCCAGATTGTCACATACATAATAATATATACCGCCTTTTTTATGAAATCGACCAACACTTCAAAAGTTCATTATGCTAAACAATACGCTAAATAGACCGGCGTACTTTACATACCTAAAGAGAAACATACAAATAAAAGTGTATGCATTTCCTTTTCCTAATGATAGCGATCAGTTGATTAGTTTGAACATATGCATGCATAACTATATAGTTTCGCACCATGAAATTAATGGAGATGTAAAAAAACGTGGTTGTCTTTGTTCAACTACGATCCAGGACCGTAGCTTACTTACTGGTATCGTCCCCTACCAATATTTGCTTTCGATATTTTGAAAAAAAAAATAAATAATTCGCTCACACCTTGGAAACTAAAAGAAATGCTTCCGGTAAAATGAGAACCAAAAAATGGTTTCAAAAATTTAATTGGCAATGTGACCATTTTTATTCAGATACTACTAATACGCCTTTATCCAAGTGAAGTGAATTTGCATTAAAAATAGGAAAATTAAAAATTGAATATTTAGTTATACAGGGTGGCGAAGGCCAATAAAGGTCATCGGGGGGATTAACAGACATACATTATTTTCGAATATGGTTGGTAATACAAATGTCATGGCAATAGACAGTTGTGTTCAATAAAAGAAATGACGTATTTACTTCACCGGTTCTATAGATATTTTGATGCCTTTTTATTTGTATGTAGCCATTTTTATAGATACCTATTAGCTGGTTTTATCGGGTAATTGATTTCTTTTAAATTTATTAATCAACTAAGTAATGGCCTATCAAATGAAGGCCCTGTTTTATTATCCCAGAAACTGCATGTCAGTTGCCATCGCAGTTCAAAAAATCATATTCTAGGAGTAATACTAAAAATGAATTCACAGCAGTACCAAGAAAGATAAATTTCTTTACAGAAAGGCGGCCAGAAAGAAACGCAGAAAACTTTTTGGGACATAAACAAAAATTAAAATAAAAAGAAACTAAATAAGCTGATAATCGTGTAGTTTTTAAACGATAAGTATACAAAACTTAATAATCACAATTTTATGTTTATTGTAGCTTTTTGTATAAAAAATAATACAGTTTTATTTTTTTACGAAAAAATGCCTCACGGGATATCACCAAGAAATTTTGAATTCAAAAAATTTAATATTTATCTTGACTTGACTCTCTTGCTTAATTATTTTTGAGATGTTTTATAGAAGATTTTTATTACAAATCGAAATAGAGCGAAAACTGGCCAAGTTATATGGAGGCATTGTATACCGATTATATGCAAGTTGGTCTATCTCAAACCGCAACGTAAATTAATTTAAATTTTGTTAAATTTACTTATCTAAAAGGCACATTCTATTTGGAATATTAATTTTTTAAGTTTAATTTTTTTCTATTCTTGCCATTAATATTTGCTGGATTTTTCGCTATTATTGTCAGTTGGAAAATATAGCGGATATTCCTTCCTAAAATTTAAATTTTCCAATTATGTTCGCATCGTATCAAAAATTTTAACATCGTCCCATTTTGCAATCAATTCAAATATATTAAAATAAAAATTCTAATATTCCGTATATTCCAAAATAATTATCCAATAAAGCCCTCCTAATTTCCTCCTTTAAAAAAAGGTGTGTCCTTAAGATCACACGATAAAAGTGAAAACTTCAACAAAGCAATTTTAAAAACTAAATAATATTTAAAAAAAAATCTTAAGGAATAGACAAACATTGTTTATTATATCACCTAGTATCTTTTGCATATACCATGTTATCTTGCAGTCATGGTGTACACTTTGCCCATCAGGCATATAGCTTAAGGCATAGGGAACTATTTATATTTGAAGCTTCGTGAAGGAGGAGAAAGGGCCTTTGTCCGTAGGGTGTACTTGGGCTCTGATTAGAAAAGTAATTTTGAGAAGTTAATAATTGAAGTGCTCGATAACTGTCGGATTCCTCTAGTAATGATATGTATCGTTGCTAGAAGTGATCTTAATTGATAATTTTTAAACCCACACGTATTTGATTTATCTTTTCTTCAATATTTAAAGACTGCGGCCTTCTCGAAACAACTTTGGGCCTTGGCAGAAACAAGACCTTAGGTTTAGTACTTGTTGTCTTTTTATGCTGAATTTATCTTTATATTTGCCTCATATTGATTTTTAGGTTAATTAAAATAGCTTTAATTCATTACTTGATTTCTATTTAATTGCCTTTCAATCTAGTTCATACATTATTGATTCATCATTATTATCAGCTAGCGCTACAACCCTGGGTGAGTCTTGGCTGACTGTACTACTTTTTTCTAATGGATACAGTCTTCCATCAATCTATGGTCAAAAGAGATATTCATTTTTGGAGGTCTGATTTAATGTGGTCTCTCGAACGCCTTCTGGGACGCCCGAGTGGTCTTTTTCCTGTTGGAACCTCTTTCCACACCAGTCTTACAAGTTGCTCATCATGAAGCCTGTGTTCGTGACCTGCACATCTTAGTCGTTGGGACTTAATCTCGTGGACATTGTAATTATCGTTGTAAAACTCTTGCATTTCGGCATTCGTTCTAAGGCGATATCGATTTGTGGTCGGATCGTGATGGGCCAAAAATTTTTTTGAGGATTTTTTGTTCCAAACGTTTGAGCTTTTCTTCGTTTGCTTTGGTCATTTTCCACGTTTTGCATCCATATGTTACTACTGGCCTGACAGCGCTCTTATAGATTTAAATTTTTTATGTTCTTGTTAGATTTTTTGATTTCATAAGGTTGTTAAGTGCGTATAGGCAACGGTTTGCAGATTGAATTCTGCCCTTGTATCCTCAGTAACGTCGTTATCAGCAGTGATTGTAGCTCCAAGGTATTTGAAACGTTCTACCCTTTCAAAATTAAAAGTGCTCACTGTGACGTTTTGCCCTATTCTATCTCTCCGTCCCATTCTGTTTATACGCATGTTTTTTCTTGGTTGACTTTTAGTCTCACTTCACCTGTTGTTTTTCGATTATTGATTATTTACTTTTAAATATAACAGTTTAAATACAAGTTTTGAACAGAAAATCTGCGTTCTTTATCAATTTCCAGCTTAATAGACTAGAATATTCCTACTCCCTTGTTCATTTCTCTCTCTCTCAAGGGTAAACTGAATTAACTGGCATTCTTCACCAAATTGAGACAGAACAATTGGCATTCGTGGTGAATTCTTAAACTGCCTTGGTATGATCTTTTTTTCATAGCCACATAACATGACACCTTTTGGTGACGTCACAGGACAGATTCCAGGGCCTCAGACATCTCCGGCATCATCATATAGCAGGCACAGAGAAACCCCTGAGGTAGTGAATCAGTGTACAGATCTCACCAAAAATGTTTCACCATAAATTTATTTTCCATCTAAACTTTGTCAGAGGCAGATTAAAATTACTCTTGATACATTATGGGTTAGTTTGAAGAAATATGTCTTCCAATATTTTGACATGACGTTTAGGTTAAAACATGCATTATACATTTAATTGCCTGAAATTCCATTCAAACGGTTGAAGTTGGTGATTAAAAGCAGTTTTTGGTGGATATATAGCTTGTATTTCATAATTTTAATCTTGCATTGTTGAAGTAGTGTTCCCTTATGTATGTCATTCTTGCTTGCGTGCATTCTCTTAGCATAGCAAAATAGGGTATTGGGTTCGATGCCTAGCCATCGAACCCAATACCCTATTTTGCTATGCTAAGCTACTCCGCCGAAGGAAATACGTGCGTCAAAACTGAATATAAGGATTCAAATCGACTTAATACATATTATTTGTTTTAATTGGCAATTAGGAAGATGATTATTTCGATTAATATATTACAGAGACTATTACAGTAATCTAAATAAGACTTTAAATACCTTATATCTCTTGTTCCTGACTATGTCTTTCTCTCACTTAGCTGAAACCGACTCGAGCCGACTTTACTCCCGAATGAGCGTTAGATAGCCGAACGTAGCCCATACTATGCTGTGAACGCACCTAAACAAGTTTTCACTTCAAAAACAATTTATATATCTTTTAATTAAAGAGTTATCGGACTGAATTTAAAAAAAATACAGGTAAGCGAATTTGACTACCTACGTTTCCAATAATTGAAAATCCATCGATCTCAAAATATCATTTGATTTTTTGGAAATTCTAAAATTTCAGGACAGCAGCTGAAAGTTAAATCACTTAATGGTGTGACGGCAAAAATTAATACCAATGTAAATAAACATATTTCATACATCATATACCTGAAATGAAATTTAATACATTTAACATTTAAAAGATGCTCAAAATAAAAATCAACATTATTTTAAACTAACAATAATAACAATAACAGCTTCAATAAATTTACTTATTCAGTTGGACATGATAGACAAAATGTGCACAGGTCTGCACAATGGAGCTATTTACTAGTTCATTCAATGATAGGAAAATAACTACTAGAGCCAAGATGATTTTTTTTCCGGGGGTCATTTTAATAATTTACCTCATTGTCATCACCAGTATCATCAGCATCAATAGTTGCTTCATGCCAATTAACTTCATCCATATCTTCTTCAACAATCTGTTTATTTTTATGGCGACCTTCTGCATTATTGAGAAAAATTAAAATTGATCTGCTTTTAGTTTTTTAATAAGTTTTCGTTGTGTGACACTTAGGTAGAATAATAAATGATATAACTAATAAGACTATTAAACAATGCCGGACCCATCAGTGAGGAAGTTCTTCAAATTTATTCAACTTATTATTATTGATGTTTGCCATCTTCCGTTCATTTGGAAAAAGACTAAAAATATTGCAATACACAATAATGACCCAAATCCTCAACGTCAACAAATTACAGACGGTCAGTCTACTTTGCAGTATTTGAAAAATTGGCGAAAAAGTTCTCCTTTCTCCTTTTTTTATGTTCAGCACACACACAAAAGGAAAGTCCTATGCAACTCAACGAGCGGTGCATGTGCAAAGAAGACGGTGGACGTTGGAGGTTGCAGTTTTCGGGAAAAATACTACTCGGAAATCCATTTCAGAGCGAGGCAGTCCTCCAGACAAAGGATTCTAGCAACAGCGGCGTCCTAGGTGATCGCAACTGAATCGTATGTTGATGAGCAGCGTGTGTCTGGACAAGTGTTTTTGTTTAGCACAACTCTGGGCGGAATCATAAGTGCCACCTCGTTCGAACACGTTTTTAATAGTATGGATAGGAAAGAGATAGATCAGCCTAGTTTCTTGGATATTCAAGGCTGTCAAAGTATTTAACCAACTTTGGGTCATCCACAAGACGGACTGCTCCCCTCTGTATGGGGTCTCATATCTTGAGCCAGTGTTTGGTTAACGAGCTCCACACATGGGAGCAGTATTCCAGAGATGGGCCTGGGCCTTATAGAGCAGTAAAAGCTGATGAGGGGTACACAGATTTTTAGTTCTATAGAGTGATTCTAGCTTTTGTGCTGCTGCATTGGCAATTTTGATGATGTGATTACGCCGAGACATTTTGTTTTCTACGTTAATGTCCAGCAAGCCTACGTATATGGCCACAGTCAGTATTTGTCCTGTCATTGATAACTCAGGTTCTGCGGTGTTTGCTTTGCTTGAGACTTTCCTGCGTTAAACTAGACATTGTTTTCCTCATCCCATTCGAGAATGCTGTTCATATCTCCAACAATCTGATTTTCTCGCTCACGTTGGGAAAGAGCAACGGTCAATGGAGTTCGCGACATGAATGAGGATATAAGAGTGCTGTCGTCTGCAAAGCTTAAAATATAATTGTGTGTCCTGTCTAAGAGATCGTTAATATAGAGAATAAAGAGTGTGGAAGATAATATAAATCATTGAAGAACATCGGCATTGATTTTAAATTCGTCCGAGAGATGAAGCGCTGGTGGTAGTCCGTATGCTGTCAATTAGCTTAATAATTCATCATGCTACACCCTATCAAATGCTTTGGATATGTCGAGAGCCACTGCACGAGATTCGCCATAGCTCTCGATGGCTTTGGTCCATAGGTAGGTCACGTAAGTCAGGAAGACCCTCGTTGATCTGTGCTTGCGGAAGCCATACTGGCGATCGCTTATGATGCCTGCCGATTCAATATTTTAAGAGCTGTTCGTTGATCAGTTGCTTCATGACTTTGGATATGATGGAAACTAAGTTTGTTACCTTTCTTCGTGATTGGTTAAGCGCATTTCCATCTAGAAGGAAAGCATGCAGTTTTGTATAATAGGGAGAGAAGCCTAGAAATATTTATTCAAGACAATTTTTGTTGGTTTTTGAATCCTTTCCCTCCTGCATTACTTTTTTAGTATCCTCGGACGAAGCACAATCTAACTTAAAATCAGTCCTTCTCTTATCTCCATCTTCTTTTACTATCGACGCTTGCAAATAAGAACATCGTAACTCGATATTTCCAGTTTTTCAAAAAACGAGTTTAAAGTTCCGGGATGTTTCCTTAATTGCAGCCGACCATTCAGTAATTTAAAGATGGCATTTGGGTAGGGGCTATAAATGTGTATCAGGAACATCGTCTTGAAAATATTTTGATAATAAAATATCTATTTTCTACAAATATTCAATGAAAAAAGATACGATGTAATAGTCGGTTATTTGAAAAAATAGTAAAGTCGTATCTAGAGATACTGTAACTATCTATATCCTTTCAGGTTACAAAGAACGTATGTAAAGATACGATGTAGCCATTCTCCAGTTTCAGATAACTTATTATCTTATCTAAAGATAGGCACAAAGGAACACTATGGGAGTTTCGCAACGTAGATGAAACGATCAACATTGGAAAAAAATGAGTTTTGTTTTCTTTAACATGACAAAAGGTAATCAATCAATGTTCCTCTCCATCATCATCATCTTCCTCACGGACTCCAAAAGAAATGTTTCTGTAGAATGAGTGGTAGATATCGGGAACGCCGTTTTTGTATAAATACTGAAGATCATCGTATTTTTTTTTGAGATTGGGATTGGCTTCTTATAAGCTAACTCCAATTCCTGAGCAAATTCTGGTGGATTTATGGTGATTTTTCTCTTACCTCGCTTGTTGGCCATATTTAAGTCAAGCAAATATTGCTAATTATGGTTTATAAAGTCATACTTTATTGCAATTTTCGGCGGATCACTCTCAGATATCTGGATCTCTCTTATATCATTCCATAGTACTTTGATTCCATATTCGTCTGTCTTCCAGTTTCTGTTACTGTCTACCAATTTCTTTAAGTCGAAAATTATGTCCTGATTAACTTCCATGACCTGGTAGGGTTCACCGGTGACTTTCGCCATCTTAATAAGCATTTTCCATTGCTCAGGTGTATAAACAACTTTTCCTTTCTTCTGTTGTTCAGTACGGGCGTGAACAATATACCTTCGTTTTCGGTATGCATCTTATCCAAGAAACGATGAGGTATGTCAACCGTATACTTTTTTGCAGCATACACATACATTGCAAAAACAAATCGGTTCCTGCCTGGTTTGACCGGTACAATTAGCCGTGTAAAATACAAATTTATTGAAGCCGTTTAGTTTTAGATTCTTGATATAATCCAGGATGAAGCTTGAAATTTCGTTGGCACCTCTTTTAGCAATCGTGTCATGCCATAGATAACAATGGGCCTTGTTGTTGCCGATGTCAAACAGTGTTAAATTGTGAGTGCTATATTTTAACTTGTAGTTAAAGATGCTGACATCTTATGGCGTCACGAGAATCTTCTGTAGATCATAACAGGCTACGTTGAATGATTTGTCTTCCTTTGCAAGCTGTTTTTCGCTTTCTTTAAACTTCCTTATTGCTTCTTTATTTTTCTGGTGTTCCTGCCTTTCAATCTCGAGTTCTTTTCTTCTGGTTTCATTGGCCAGCAAGTATTTATCACAAATCTCGTATTGGTCTTTTGTTGGCAAGAAAAACCTCATGTTCAAACACGTAACGATATTGTCTGCATGTCGCAACTCGTACCTGCCCCTGCGCTATCCATGCGACGTACAGTCTCTACAACTGGGCTAAGGATTGAATGTCAACTTGCAAGTACTGTCGCTTTGAATCTTTCCGAATGTAGTGAGATTCGGTAGTGGGTAGACTTTCAATATGTTCTCTTATAGTTTTTCTGATTTTAGCCACTTCAGGGTCATTACCAGTAACTCTTCCTCTGTTGTCAGAACTACCAATTCCTATTTCATTCCTGTCCAGTTTGAGCATTCAGTTCTTATATATCGGTGATATCGAGAGTGTTTAGGAAAAAGGTCTTGCAAACTTTTATCATGCATTCTCCTACTGAGAAGTAGTAACTCATCATAAACTGCCGCACTGATTCCTTATCCCTTACAGTTTGTACTTTCTTTTGCTCTTTTCTGACATGCTTAGCCAAGAAATCCATGTGCCTATTGTGATCTCCGAATTTCCAGAATTTCGCTGGTACCTTTTTTTTGGTAGAATATGACGTATACGCTTGTCCAGTATTTCTCTTCCTTTTCGCTTCTTGAACCTTCAAGTTCTGCGGATTTATGAATCTTTTCCTACCTGCTTTTGATATGGTCTGGACGAGGGTCTGCACCGCTTCAGAATCACCTTCAATACTTTCCGATACCATGATGCTCGAAGGCAAATCCAAAATGCTACTTTTCTTTTCATTCGTCAAAGTTTCCACCATTTCCGGTATTTCTTCGACCTGAAAAGAAGAATAGTAATTATATACCTAGGTTGAGAAATAAGCCATTATCTATGGAAGCGCCAAAGGATATAATATGCTTCTTGTAGAATCGCAAGATCATCATCGCTGCATTTGTTTGTGTCTACAAACTAAAATTTCATGTCAGTATTCCCATATTTTTATGCCGGTTAAATAGTGTATATTACATACCTTTTGCAAGCTTGACTAAAAATTTTCCTCTTGAACTCATATTTTAACACAGCTGAATAGGTATTCCGATAAAAACCCTTTTGGTCAATTTTTTTTTTTAAAATGTTGTTCCAATCGAAAGATACAATATCTTAAAGTCAGAAAATGGCATTAACTCATTTTGGCAAAAAAAAGAGATACGATGTTCTTATTTGCGAGCGTCGATATATTCACTTATGATATTCCTAAACCATAGAGTAGTGAAAAATTCAAAGAAATATAAATTCCCTAGAATTCTGGATGCAAAATTGGGAAATTAAATTAAACCCTAGACTATATTTTTTATTAAATCACGAGTCTTCTTCTTAAGGTTTTCATTCCTTACAATAATCATATAAATATGATCAGGCCACCATTTTCTCCAAAACTCAACACCTTCCACTTCAAAGGGTACAGAATAAAAGTGCCTGGACCATAATCATTGCCCCACTATATGTAGGTGAGAAACTCCATAATCTACAACGATCTTAAGCTAGAATTACTGATAGATTATTACGACAAAATTGTTAGTTATGATTTCAAAAGGACCTACATATCACCAAATGTATTAATCACTCACCTAACCACAATCACATTTACCATGGAAACCGGCTACAACGCCCGTTGAAGACTTGACTTTATGTCCCGTTCCCTTGACCTGTATGTCCGCTCAACCTAAGTAAACTCTGTGATTGAAAAGTGGTGAAAAGCTATTGGCCAGGTCAAAAGTCCCAAATAAGATCCTATCGATATTTTTATTAAATTTAGTGTGTTGAAATTGATTGATTTTTCCAGACAGAGTGAGGTTTTGCGAATTATTTTTTCCATAGGAAAACTACCTTATACGAGAGAAATGCTTGCATCTTGATTTATGAATTTATGAAAATAATCCAGATTTATTAGCGTAAAACATTTTAGTCTAAGGTACAACAGGCACGAATTTTCAATAAAAACTAATAATGCTTTCGCTCCTCTTCCTGTTTCAGTTGCTCGATTTGTATACCAAAGTTAGTTATAATTCGCTCTACGGAGTTGGATGCAGATAGGCTTCCGTGAGCTACATAAATATTAAAATATTCTTTCCAGGCTTCGGAGCAGCCGTAGCGAAAGGTCTCATTATCCGACATGCAGATTTTCTTAGGGAAGCGATTAATTATGGATTACGCGAATCACGTTTGATATTTGAGAATTTAAACTCGCTTAAGCTCTCTAGTTCTGAGCGAATTCGTTAGCGGGGCTTCTAGGTCATCGTCTCGTGTGCAGGGATAAAAATTAGAAGATAAGGTATAGATCTCTTAAAACGTTGGTTGGTCTAGAAATTAAAACCATTTGGCGGAAATACCACGGAAATATCCATCTTTTACTGGCTTATCTAAATCCAGAAGTCGCATAAAACGAGCATTTTTGTAGTCATGCAAGTATGACCTCCGATTTTGAAATATATGGGTAAAATAAATAGAAACACGTAAATTATACAACTGGAACATATGTGTACTTATGATTAACAGGTTTAATTAAATATAAACTTTTAAAATATCAGCTTATAATCTGGTCATTATAACCAATTTGGCGTGTTAATTAAACATCGTAAACAAACATGCTGATTTAGAGTAACGACCTATGTCGTAAGAGGTTATCATTGTAACGAGGTGCTGCTGCTATTATTGACATTCCAATCATCTATACCAGAAATTACTAGAAATGCAATATGAAACACATATTAAAAACTGCAGCAATCACGAAACTCAAATATTGAAGATGCTCAAGTACTGGATGCTGTTATTTGGCCATCTCTAGAAATATTGCAGTAGATGCTAAATATCCTATATAGCCAGAGTTTACAGCTTTTACTGGTATTGCATTATTATTAGCAGATAAGTGGTGTGCGCGAATTTTAAGAGTATTATACGCATAGTAAAATGCACACCAATCGAGTACTCTTCTGATACGATCAGCAGTCTACGCCCATTATTACTGAACAAAGCAATAGGAGTCTGGTTTTAATGGAAATTATCTCGACTTATTTGATTGCCTATCTGCATCTAGGCCCTGAAATTAAGTACTTTCATCGAGTGCCAATTGGTTCGTTTGGTGCATCTTTTCGCCATAAACTGGGATACAAACTTTGGAACTTCTGTGGTATAAAGCATAAAGAAGCCATATCCAGAATTTCCTCATATGAATTTGGAGGACAGGGAAAGACCTTATGTGTTTTTACGAATTAATAGCGATGAGTTTATAGATATAGAAGATGCTGAGTGTACTGATGAAAATAAGGATGAAAATTCTATGTATGTTAAAGAAGCAGATATAGCTGCTTCTACAAAATATTTAAAAAGTCTTGGGCCAAAAAAGTGGTGTGTATGAATCTTAGAAATTCTAATACAGAAGGTAAAATGCACACCAAATGAATATCCTTCTGGGACCAGCATTAGTCTAAGAATACTACCTCCACATTAGAGTTCTACTTACGACCCTTATAATTGAATGAAGCAATAGGAGTTTGGTTTTCATTGAAAACTTATAGGTTGCCTTTCTCTGCATCTAGGTCCTGAAATTAAGTACTTTCACCAAGTGCCAAATGATTCATTTGGTCTATCTGATCGCTATAAATTGCGAGACAGAATTTTAAACTTGTGTGGCATAGAATATGAAAAAGCCACATAGAATATCCACAATTTGCTCATTTGAATTTGAAGGGTTATGACTTTTACAAATTATTCGCGATAAACTTTGTAACGTAAATATTACAAAATCCATTAGTGCGATTTTCCCCTTTTACTGGTGCATTTGTGTTACTTCTTGCTACCTTACTTCTGCTGCTCCGAGTCGCTTGAAAGATGAATCCGTTTGGAGCGCTTTCTTGACGGATGTGAAGTATATGCCTTGTTTGGAAAATTCATGGGCCTTCTGTGCTATACGCTCAAGCCTGTAGGAAGTAAAAGACGACCGGCTTTCAATATCTGAAATTTTCGTTGTTATTTTGTAGTGAAAGTATTTAGCAAACATACTGCCCGGTGTAGTTTCTAAAATTATCGGCTTTTTTGTCTGATACTGATTAAGATTTTAATAACTAATGTGGTTACCATTCCTATAAAATTCCTATAAAAACAGGGTTTGTTACATTGTTGCACTTGTAGGACACATCTCAGACACATTCACCATTAACGCGGGCGTGCCTCAGGGCGCAATACTTTCACCACCTTCATTAACATAGATGAGGAAATCTATGTTAATGACCTGCTGACCGAAACGAATAATCCTGTTTACAATTTTGAAGATAACATTACCCTTGTCTCCCAATTTAGATCAGAAAAACCTTTACCAGCGACTGAGACTTATCACCGCAGACAGGAGCAGATTACAGCAATTAATCAAGACCTGGAGAAAGTTCAAACCTGGGGCGACAGAAATTTAGGCCAGTTCAATGCAGCAAAGACCCAAGTAGCCACATTTACCAGGAGGGCCAATACGGCGGGCCCTGACATCATTATGGCAGGATCGACCATTCTTTCATCCTCGTCAATTGAACTACTGGGTGTCTCGGTCAACAGCAATATGTCCTGGCATCACCACGTTGCTAACATCGCAAAATCAGCCTCCCAGAAGCTTGGTACGCTATTTCGCAACAAAAAACTGCATACACTGCAGCAGTTGCTCTTGCTCTACAAAGCGCAAATAAGACCGTGCTTAGATTACTGCTCACACATCTGGGGCGCCGCACCAAAGCACACCGTAAAGCTGCTGTATTCCATTCAAAACAGAGCTGTGCATCTCATCGGCGACCCGGAGTTGACCCGGAATCTGCATAGTCTGCAACACCGCAAACATGTGTCCAAGGTGTCCCTGTTTTACAGATACTTTGACTGCAGATGTTCCCAGGATTTGGCCCGCCTCATCCCGCCCCTGGCACCGCCTGTCAGACAGTAACGACAGATGGCAAGAGCGCACCAGTTCGTCGTACAACTGGAGACACCTAGAACACACTGCATCACCGTGGAACTCTCTCCCAGGACATCTGTTTCCCTCTAATTACAACATACAGCTATTCAAGAACCGTGTCAATAAACATCTTCGCACACACACACCGCTCGTAGAGCGCCATAGGATCTCCGTTTTCTGTGTGTGCCACTGCCATAAAAAAAAACATGTAAGTGTTTCTATATTGAACAAAGAAAAATTATTTATAATTTAATTAGGGATCTTCCGTGACCTGCCGTGACCTGCCGTGACCTTCCGTGAGACGAACGTTCTTATGTGGGATAGAATTTCCTCCCTTTGGGGCTGAACGCCCGTCTATGTCCTTTCTATGCCGAACTAGCGAGTTCCCGGTTCCATTTAACCGTACAGAGGCCTTTTGTTAAGGTCATACGAGCACATGGTGGTGATGTAGCTTCTCATGAAACGCCAGTGTCTGCAAATCTACTAGACGCAAGTGGGATCTGCTTTTTTATTATTGACCTCTTATTATCGCTATTATCGTTATTTATCTTTAATTTACCGTTAAACGACTGTAGGTCGTTTGCTTTCTATATCGTGTATATTATCGTTATATATCACTTTGATTAATGAATTTGCTGTTAGACGACTGTAGGTCGTTTGCCTTCTATATCGAATATATTATCGTTATTTCTCGTTTTCGTCTACTGATCTTACCGTGTTTGCTTATGGAACTTACCGATAAATAGTTGTAGTATCGGGTATCAGATCTATTTCTGTTTCTTTTCATAATTGCTGTCAAGATACTTATATTCCTCATTATCATATCTTATTATCTCAAGTAGATGTTAATGTCATGATAACTAATTGATTTATTTTCACTGTTATTGGCTGTAAGCCTTATGGCAGTAATTTGTTTTATTTAACTACAAATTGCAACTTTGACTTTTCGCCTAAAGGCAGGCTCCGAAATGAGCTCAATTCTTGCTCATCTGTAGAAACCAATCGGGTATATATAAATATAATTACATCATAGGTCATTGATTTAGTGTAACTTTACTTAATATTTATTGGTATAATATTACTATCGCTGCCATGAATTTAATTTAGAATAGTTTTTGTTTAGTAAATACTGCTTATGATACTTTCTGACTAGCTGCGTTTAGTCGGAACCTTTAGGACTTCAAGTCTAGTTAGAACCATTTCTAAATAGAAGTTAGGCAATTATAAGACTTAGATTAAGACTTATTACCTTACTTTAATTTGATTTAAAGTAATTATCTGAGAATGCAGATGACGTAAACATTTTAGAATCTCATTCTTTTATGGGCAGTACCATAGCCCCAATTTAATTTGGAACCTGATCCATTGTTCTATTGCGGTTATAGTTTAATTAGAATCCAGGGGTTTAATTTGGTAAGCTAAGTGAAAGGTAAACTTATAATAATTTCAAATTTTACAATATTCTTCTCTGGGGTATGTTTCTAAATTTTACTGCCCTGGTTTCACTGTGCACAAATCATTGATATATTCCTAGTTAAAAATTTAGTGGCGCCTTCACCTAACTGACAAGTCATAGACCCACGCCTTTAAATAAAATTAAATGCGATGAGTAAACCTGGCATATGGACCGTTTGTTAAGCAATTAACAAATAGCGTTACAGCTTATATATATACAGCAGATGCATCTGTGTATTGATGAAAATAAGGTTGAAGATTCTGTGACTGATTCTGCAATGATTTATAAGAAATCGTAAGAATATTTGCAAAATTATCGGCCGACAAAGTGATCGAAGTACCTCAAAATGCCAATTTTTGCTACTTTTGTATGTGTTCCTACGCGAACTGAATTTTGAGGATTTTTTTGAATTTCCATATTTGTGGGAAAACCTGTCGACACTGACGCGTAACAAAAACATTTAATTAATCATATTTTCCTTGCATAGGTAGTTGCTTTTTAGCATTATTAAAGCTCTATTTCTTTCAGTCCGTACCTTCTATTCCACAATAGTAATTCTTTTATCACAAATGACTCGTAACACGCCAACAAAATCCTCAACAAACGCAACATCGATATCCAGCAATCCGATGGTTAACAATCTCATGGCCGTTGGAGCATCCAATCCAACCTGTAACACCGATTTCAGTGTTTTGACTTGCTGCGATCGCAGATTATGGCGAAGCCGTGCACGTCTCTCTGTCTATTTCGTCGTCTTCGTGTCGTCCCGTTCGCAAAGGTGCGCATAATGTTTATGTGTTTTGGTTCGTTAATATGCAGTCACTGAACCGATGCGGCTTTAGCGATGGTAAATATGGCATTGAGGCGTCAATAAATTTATATAAAATTAAACTCAGTCGATGGCCACGTTTGTATCGCAGGCACTAAGTCTGAACAATTCTCCAGCAAGTATTGTCAATCAAGTCCTTACGGAACGTTCCTATAATTTCTCCCTAATATCTATATTCTAGTCAACTAGGGTATGAAGACCTAAAGCTTATTTTGGGTTAGAATCCTATTGCGAATTATGTATGGGTTAGCTCAACACTATCTATAGACTCTGGCTCAAGCGTTCCTTGTTTTATGAAGTTTACACTGCTATACTGCTTCCTGCACAAAATGTAGCCTCTTGCCACTACATTATTTTTTTATTTATTTATCTGCTTATAAAGAATTGCCTTAAGGTACTTGATATATGACCTAAAGCTAATACAAGCTTAACAATATATAAATATTTACAAATAAATACCTATATACTACCAACTAAGGTGGTACCTAACAAGCGTCCATCTAAACCTAATATAATAAATGACATGATATTTTAATACTAAATGGTTATTCTAACACTGCACTTTTTAATGTTTTTCGGCTTCATGCAGTCCTTTCTGGTGGGGGAGAGGGGGCGTCCTTGTGTCCTAGTCCTTGTCATGGTTTTTCAGAGCATCACCTCGTAGATCACTTTGCGGATTTTCCTGAAGGGCATCTCATCTATGGTTATCCTTCCTATGTTGTTTCCTTCAGCCTCATCGTATACCTGAAAAATTTCGTCGCTGTCTCCTGTAGTCTCTGTTCTAGTGGTCTTGTCCCGGCTTCTCTGTACAGTTGTCTTGTCGTGTTGAAATCCTCCCATTTGTAGTTCAAGAAGTAGTTTCCGTTTCAGCGTGTGTAGCTTTTTCTTATTGGTATTCGCCTGACGTAGGTGTTGTACAGTCTCATCTTGATCTCTTTGGTCCAGTCTTGACTGCGGCGTGTTGTATGGAAATATTGCGCTTGCTGCTATTCCTGCTCTTTTTCTGGTGCTCTGTAAGTGGTTCTTAAATGTCACCTTCGCGTCTAGCGTGTCCTCGATCCGTGTCCCGTTGATCGTAATGGGTGTCCTTTCTCTCCTGCGCTTCTGGTTGAAGTTAATAAGTTGCGTTTAGACTCGTTCTCGTCTTCAGCCTCCATTTCTTGAAATATTCCGCTATTTATCTGACGTGTTGTTCTATTCGATGATGATGTGTAAACTGCTACGTCATCTGCGAAAAGTGCTATCTGGTTGTTCTGCTTCCTAAGTACGTCGTTGATATAGATGTTGAACAGCGTTGGCGATATCACAGTTTCTTGGGGGAGTCCTTTCTTTATTGTTCTTGTCCTTGATTCTGTCCCGTTGATCAGAGTTGCTGTTGGCCTATCCTTAAGGTAGCTAATGACGGTCTTTGTGATTGCCAGCTCGATTCCTGCTTCGTGCATCTTGGCAAGCTGCATGGCTGTCGCTTATCCTTGTTGAAATCCTGCTATGATGGTTCCCAGTGTTTGGAGCTCCGCGTTGATCCTGTTGTTAAGCACACTTTCGGAGACCTTTCCGAGGGTGGGTAGCAGGGACATGGGTCTGTACGTTTAGGCTTGGCTCCTGTCCTTTCCTGGTTTGGCGATCACGATGATCCTGGCTCTCTGCCATGTCCTCGGGAAGTAGTGCAGTCTGATGGACGCATTGATGATGTCCTTAGCTGAGCAAAGGCTTTATACGGCTGAAACTTGGCCTCCTTAATGATTGTACGGTTTGGCCTTGCTTGTGATCCTCCTTAGCTTCTTGGGCTCCTGATTCTCCTGTCCGTGTCCTGCAGCGGCAGCGCTTCGATTTCGTCCATTGTCCTCTGAACTCTTCTTCTTATCCTGTTATCTGATAGATTCTCCATGAGGCTGCTGATATTGGCGAAGTATTCCATGATCACCTCCGCTTTTTCTGTCCTGTCTACTGAACTCAATACTTATTCTAACAAGTAGTACATGTAATAGAACACGGCCATAAGGAAATGTTTCTATAAAATTCGCCCATTTGAGCTACGCGAACAGTCTTTTTTCCGTCACATGAACTACGCCGTTTTAAAAGATTTCGTTTTTAATAATCATCCTCAGGAATTTTTGGCTTCGATAGACATCGTTTGAGATTTTGATCTGTCGCTTGTCTGCGCTCAATTCTCAACTATCACCTGTCACGTTTCAGCCATGTGAACTAAGCTATTTGAGGTTTAAATATGTCATGGGTCGACTTCTATTTTTCAGGTTTTTGCTTTCAGCCGATATCATCAGGGATTTAGATATATCAGCTGTTTTCTGCCAACTAGCGCTATATAGCTTCATTTATTTTTAATAACTCCATTGTAGACCTAACTCTTGCCAATGAAAAAGTATTTTTGGTCCCTCAAAATCCTAGACATTCTCAATATCTCTTGGCTTGGTTAGACAAGGAAGGGGCTTGATTTATCCCCTACTACCGCATTCGATACTGGTTTATCCATGAAGTAGTTGAACAGCTCCTCAATTCATTTGGAATAAGATCCCTTTGGCCCGTCCAGTTCACAACTAATCCTAGCTAGATGGGACACAACAATTAATTGTATTCTTCAATGTCTTCTGGGTTGGTTGGATAATAGATTAACCAAAGGATACTGGAGCTGTTTCTTAATCCATATGATGCCTCTAATACAAAATTGATTGTAGGTAAACAGAACATAGTAAAATATATTCCTTTTTACCTCCATACCATCTAGGACCAGATGGTAATTCATAAAGAAAGAGTTTTCTTTGGCATTTCAAATGCAGACCTACCCACAAAATACCTAAGATATGGTAATATGTAGATTTTTAACTCAGTATCCTCTAACTTGAATAGCCTACCACATTAGAGGCTGGTGTGAGCTCAATACATTGAGGAAATCCTTAAATCTCGGTGGCTCTTTCATGGTAAATATTTCTTCCATTTTCATTATCAATGTCGTCTGCGTTAGTGAGTCGCACTTTTTCGAAAATTCGGTTAATGTATCTAGACAGGAAACCTGCCATACTAAGAACAGAAGTCCAAAGAGCTATAACAAGGCTTAAAACAACAAGGCTCCAGGAATTGACGGTATCACCGCAGAGGTAATCAAAACATGAATAGACCTAATGCATATGATATGCAAACAAATGTGGAATACCGGCAAATGTCCCGATGATTGGTGCAAGTCCATCCTTATGCCTATCTTTAAAAAAGGGTCACCCCTGAAATGCGGTAATTACAGAACAATCGCCCTGATTCCTCATGCTACTCAAATACTCCTAACCATCATCAATGAGCGCCTTAAATCATTCCTCCTTCCGCAGATATCAGACGAACAATCAGGTTTCATCCCCGGAAAGGGCACGAGAGAACAGATTTTGAATCTTTGACAGATCACAGAAAAATCGAGGGAATACAACATTGAAATGTACCTATGTTTCATGGACTACTCTAAGGCATTTGACAAGGTAAAATGGAATAAACTCTGGACTATCCTTCTAGAAATGGGCACTCTACCTCACCTTATATATTTGGTCAAACGACTCTATGAGAACGACAATGCTAAAATCAGAGCTAATATCACGCTATCAAGTAGTTTCAAATCCAACACAGGAGTGAGACAGGGATGCATACTCTCGCCAATCCTATTTAATACCTACACAGAATATATTATGCGTAGAGTAATGGAAGAATGGAACGGTGGAATATCAGGGGGGCAGGAGGATAAATAACCTGAGATACGCGGATGATACCGTGATCATGACTGCCAGCAAAGAGGAACTAAAGGAGATTATGGCTAGATTGTGCTCTATTAGCGAGGAATGTGGCTTGGAATTAAACAAACAAAAAACCAAGACGATGATTGTAGATTGCCTTCATAACAATCAACCTGGTGTTCAAACCGTGGCTGGATACGAGGTTGTAAGCCAGTTCAATTACTTAGGTTTCATGATAACAAACTCTGGAGGATGCGAGGCTGAGATTATATGCAGGATAGCAATGGCGAGGAATGCAACAACAAAATTGCCTAAAATATGGAGGGCTACAATAATGACCAGAAACACTAAACTGAGCATTGCGAATTCCCCCCCGAAGGAGGGTGATAAACAGAGAACAAGCGCCTTGGAAATGTGGGTATATCGACGGATGCTACGAATATCATGGACGGCCCACCGAACAAACATCTCCATTATCGAAGAACTAAAAATTGGGACACGCTTGGTCACAAAAATCAACCAATCAATGCTGAAATATTTTGAACATATTGCTAGGAGCGACACCTCAATGGAAAGACTGATGATAGAGGGGAAAGAAGACGGAAGACGAACACGTGGAATATCACATAAGAGATGGATAGACGAAATTAAAATCCCTAGTGGGCTACAACCTACCGGAGGCTTAACACATGGCGCAGAATCTAGTAACTTGGGCCGAAGAAGTCAAGAGAATGAATACATGATGTCACCATACCCTCACGTAGGGTGAAGGACTTAAGAGAGATCTAGATTCGCCAGTAGCATCTAAGAAATGCAAGAAAGCATCTAAATTGTCAAGGATTGTGATAAATGTCTATTTGTCTTTCTTTGGATGAATATATTAATATGAGCCTGGTGTACTATTTCCACGTCAGTCCAGACGTTCCTATCCATATCCAGTTTCAGCATCTCTATGCAAAAATGAACCAAATATTGTGAGAAATTGCAGTTTCCACCGTTTAATAGAAAAAGAAATTGCTCCATGACACTTGAAGTATTAAGAATGCTCTTACATGCTCCAATTTTTTATAGAGGCTCAAATTCATCTTTTAGTCCTCTAAAAAACTATTATTAATGTTGGTAAAATATACTTTTCCCAGAAAACGGTGAATATTTTCGAATTCTGCGAGTTCGAAAGTATTGGAAAAAATATTAGCAGAAAATGTGTGGATATAAAATTTTCCCTCTTTTCTTCAAAAAATTGAAAATTTTCAAATTCTAGGAAAATGCGTTTACTAATTAATTCAATCCCGTGGGTGAAGAAAATTTGTTTTCCCTAATCGATCTAGATTTCCAGTTAGAATAGAATAGAATAGAATTGAAGGGAGAGTTGGCGCTGGTGCCCGCCTCTGCCTTTATAACCTACGCAGGTTTATTGTAGCACTACGAACCATGCTTAGAGACCTCATCCAGTCTGGTCTTCCTAATCAGACTCCACAAATGGAGTGCCGGCTTCTCCACGTACCTTGCAGATCCTGGTCTGGTCTCTCCTAGCCTTGCATACCTGAGCCTTCAGAGAGCCTCACACTCGCACCACATGTGTTTTGGAGTTTCCTCCTCCTCCTGACAGAACCTGCAACGGCTATTATCTGCCAGGCCGATCTTTTCCATGTGTCTGTTCATGCTTATCGTCTTGCGACTGCCCTTAAGTAGATCTGCCATGAATTTTGGGGAGTTTTATAAACTGTTTGGCCTGTAGTTGCCCCGGTGTGTGTAACCACCAGTTTAGAGATTGTTTATCTATCAATCTTTTAACTGCTGTTTTGAGCACTCCTCCTGCTATCCCGCAGTAGGGCTCAGGTTTCAACGTAACCTGACTTGCGCCCCGTTTTGCAAGTGTGTCGGCTTTTTCGTTGCCTTAATGGCTTTCATGTCCCGGAACCCACGCAATGATGAGCTTATTTTACTACCGACCTCTTCATGGGTACTTATGCAGGCTTCTAATCTAAATCTGATCTTATGTGCACTAACTGCTTTTAAGACGCCCTGACTGTCGGAGTATATGACTACCCTCCATTTTCTAATGTTCAATTTGTCTATCTCCATGTCGCAGTGTTGAATAGCCGCGACCTCTGCTTGGAATACTGTGGCTTGACTGCCCATGTTTATGGAGATATTTGGCCTTGGTTCGTGGATCCCTGCTCCCACCTCTATCCTGGTCTTAAAGCCGTCGGTATACTATGCTTGGTCCACTTTTATACGAGGTCCCCTCCCATTCTTCTCTGCCTACAATTGCTACTAAGAAAGGTCTATCAAACCCATAGAAGGGGGTTGTTTCGTCTGATGGCATTTCGAAGAGATACTTGATCTCCTCGCTGTCTTCTAGTTTCCAGCTTGTGATCCTTTTCCATTTAATGATGGGCTTGTTGCCTTGCTTGAGCCGATATTGTACCAATCTTACGTTCCCCTGTATGAGGATATGTAATGGAGGTAGATTTAGCAGGATTTCCAGTTGCTCAAAACTATTTTGCGAAAAAAGCTTTCAAAACTGCAGACTCTGAGACTGAGGCATGAGAACGAATTCAAATATAGACCTTATATTAAAAATAGGAGATGTGGCAACCCAAAATATCCATCCTCACCATCAGTCCTGTAAATAAAATGGTAAATATTAGCACCCTATTCTCGATCCAAACAGTTCATCTCTCCAATTACAAGCGATTTGACCCGATCGGATACACTGAGTAGGATGGAGTCTTCACGAGGCAAACGCGATCACCGATCGTAAGACTATATTTAATTGGAGACTTAAGAAAGAATCAACGATGTTTTCTTGATGAGGTTTTTCTCCTTTTTTCGATGCGATTTATCGGTCGGGGTTTTATCTGGTCAGATGGATTGTGATTAAAATGATGATGTTGCAGGAGAAATTAATGACATGAAAAATTGTGATTGCCCGTTGATAGCGTGATAAGCAGAACAAAAAAAATTGACGTTAAGTATGTGGCCTGTGGGGTGTGAATGGAAACAAGCAGAAATGGGAATGGTTTGACAAATTCTTAGTATTACACGTTTCCATATTTTTCTGCTGATAGGAAGTAGCTTTCCGTCCTTTGGTTAGTGAGAAGCACCGGAGAGCCCAAGAAACGTAGAACTTTATTTTGCCAATCAAATTGACATTTTTGATGAGTGCAAATTTAACGAAGCCTCTGCTAGTTTACACCTCATATCAAAATTTAATCGATTTAAGATCCGAATAGTGTTCATCTTTCGAATTTAGAGTCGACCGTATGCACTAAGTCTTCGCGACATAAACACCGGCTAAGAGAGGTTTCTTACCTAATTGATGTGAACTTCCTCCTTTTTACATGAATTTTATCGATCAGGGCTTTATCTATCAGGTTGCAAAAGAAATTAATGTCCCGATAAATTACGATCAATCTTAAGTCTGTGGCATTTAGAATATGGGAGCGACGAAAGAAGATTAAAAAAACAACTTAATTCAAGGTTAACAAATTTGGCTAATTTAGACGAATTAATAAGTTGTCTTAATTAAGCCATGCGTTATATCCTCTCCTTCTCACCGATAAGGTCATCCGAGTGCCATAAAGACGTCAAACAGATAGCTTCATCCGACACTTGCAAATTTATTTAAATTTATATAATAAAATCGCCATATAATTGTGGCTGTGACTCATAATATGCGTTTGAAATATTATTTACTAATCCTGCGACGGGCTGTAGCTCGTTTCCAAAATGTCAGTGAACTTGTCGCAGTTGAACGATAAAAATATTGAATTCCGAGAAAGTTTATTATTGTTTTCCTGTTTTATATATTAGAGGCCGTGGCAAGGTGCATGTAATCAAATATGATAAT
>MU184788.1:99516-141356 GCA_016904865.1 Pissodes strobi
AATTACAAGTAATTCGACCACAATTTCCTGTTTACCAGTTAAGTCAATAAACGTTGCTGCTCGTGTCACTTCCTAATATAGACAACACCGGATCCGTTCAAGATCAGCGAAGGTCACGGAGCCGGGTAGAAATGTGACTGAACTTTACTTGGGATCCTTAATTATAGGCCGATATACCTTAATAAAAATGACTACCTATTCATAATGATATAGTATCTCCGTGATGTTATAAATGCTGGTTCATTTCATGTTTTGCCGCTCGCTCGTTGCGCCGGTATGCGACTCAAAAACGAAATAATAACAGAGGACTTACATAAATAAATCTGACATTCCCGTATATTATTATTGCATCGAAAAGGTTGCAGATGATATTTTATTTAAAAAAAAAAACTAATTTAATAACGTGAAATAACCATTAGTTAGTTGGTACGTTTGTATTTTACAGTTGTTTTGCTTATTAAGCCAGTAATTTATAATTTAACCTAAGGCGAAAACAATCAAATATCCTTAGTTAGTTTCATCTAAAAGTCCTGTTTGATTTTAAGGTTAGTCCTAATTCATTCTAGGTTAGTGTATAATGGAACCATTTTAATTTTTAAACCAGTCAGCACATTACGTGAAAAATCTGGTTTTGGCCTTTATTCGTATCTGATTCAAAATGCTATTAACTATCTAGCTTTTTGCGATTCCCTATAAGGAATTTTTTTAAGAGAATTCATGGCTACCTTATAGGGTAAGAGTAAGACGTTTATTAGTAAAATTTACAGAAAATGTGCTTTTACAGATCATTAAAGTTCTAAAGAAAAATATAAATGAGCAAGCTTATAATCATTTACATTTTTATTGCTTTTATTTGCAAGACTATGCGTTTCAATGGTATTGTTTTTTTATATAATAGGTAATACTACTTAAACCATATAAATATCGCACAGAAGTTAGATTTTCATCAAACAATAGTGACCTAAAATGCTACCGCTCAATAGTTCAGCCCAAACATTGATTCGGAATCGAACTTGGGATCGGACTTCCTATTTTTCTCAGGGTTTTCGACAGACCAAATATGTTCGTTGTGGCGATTAAATACGCCACATTTAGTAAATTTTGTCTCATCCGACCAATAAATGTTATGCAAAAATGCATTTCCGTTGCGGCTAATTTGGTCGCGTAACCAAGCACAATAGGTTAACTTCCTTTCAGAATCCCCTGAATGTAGGGGTTGTACTAATCAGGCCAAGTCTTGAATCACTAAAACCAAGAGATATCACTATAATTCTTGGCGACTTTAATGTGAAGTTCGGAAAAGGAAGATCTGACAAGTACATAGGTGAATATGGATTGGGGATAAGAAATGGAAGATACGATAGACTAATATGATTTTGCCAGGAGGAAGAGATGATAATAACTAATACCTTCTACAAGCTTCCAAAACGACGACTCTATACATGGAAGTCCCCACAGGACAGTGACCAAAACCCGATAAGAACTTAAATAGACTACATCCTGATAAGCGCAAGATATAGAAACAACATGAAGTCAGTTAAGACCAATCCGAGTCAGCGCCCTCGGACCACAATCCCTTATTGGCCCAGATGCACATCAACCTCAAAAGACGAGAGCTCGGATAAATACAGAGCACTTAAAGGACCAAGACATACGGAATGCGTTACAAACAAGAATAAATAAAAATCTGGAAACACTCGAAAGCAAAGAAGAATACCGAAATTGCACACAAACGAAAAATGGTGTAGTATTAAATCAGCTTTATTGTAACCCTCAATAGACATTTTAAAGAAATAGTACGCCACGGGAAAGAAAGAATGGATAACTAACGAAATTTTTAATCTCATGGATAAGCTATAACGGAAAAAATTAAGAACATTATAAAGAAACACAACGAATAATCCGCACAAAATTCAGAAAAGCAAAGGAAGATTACTACAAGCAAAAATGTGAGGAAATTGAGAAGCTACAAGCAAAACACGACAATTTCATCATACACAAAAAAGTCATAGAACTCGCCGGCACCAGTAAACAAAGGCAACTCAATACATTATACAATATCAACGGGAAAATAGTCACACAACTAGAACAAAATTTAGAAATATGGAAGAATTACATTACACAACTATTCGAAGATGAGAGACGACAAACTAATCTTGAAAATATAGAAGGAGAGCTGGGCCCGGACATAATGAAGTGAGATATGCACTGGACAAGCTAAAGAACGGAAAAGCTGCAGGCCCAGACCAACTGCCATGCCAGTGGAAATCCTTAAACTGATATAGGCGGACTGGGTTCATATTTTGGTAAAATTAATCAATAACATGTATCGAACAGGGGTAATACCAAATGAATGGTTGCTATCAACTTTTATAACTCTTCCAAAAGAGAAAAATGCCTGCATTGCTCTGACTACCGAACAATAAGTCTGTGAACCACATTGAAAGTCGTGTTGAAGATGGTCCATAATAGAATATTCAGGAAACTGGATGTAGACATCAGCGGTACACAATTTGTATTCTGTAAAGGCCTAGGAACAAGGGAAGCACTATTTGCACTCAATGTTCTACCATAAAGATGCCTAGACGTAAATCAAGACATATACGCGCGCTTCATAGATTACAATAAAGCTTTTGATAAAGTTAGAGATGACCTACTCATCGAAACATTAGTAAAGAGAAGGATACACTTCAGATACATTAGAATAAATTCAAACCTATACTATGGCCAAAAAGCAGCAATACGAATAGAAGACATGACATCAGAAGAAATAGAAATAGAGAGAGGTGTTCCTCAAGGGTGTATACTTTAACCAATGCTCTTTAATGTGTACTCGGAGAATATAGTAAATAGGGCACTGAATAATCAGGACATAGGCATTAAAATTAACGGCTTGACAATAAATAATCTGAGGTACGCTGCCTATACAGTTATGGCTGGAACACATGAAGCCCTGCAGACGCTAACTAATAGAATGGTTACCGTAAGCGAAGAATATGGACTATCGCTGAACATAAGCAAAACAAAATAAATGCTGATAACAAAAACAACTCAGGATATTCGTAGGATATATGTAAAGAATCAACCTATTGAAAGAGTAAGAGAATACAAATACCTAGGCACGACCATTAATGAAAACAATGACAGCTCGCAAGGAATACGAATCAGAATCGAACAGGCCAGAAGTGCATTTACAAGGATCAAGAGGTTTTTCTTCTGCCGAGACCTAAACCTTGAATTAAAAAAACGACTGATGAGATGCTATGTGCTCCCTATATTATATTATGAGATGGAAGCCTGGACGCTGAAGATAACCGACGTGAAGAGACTAGAGGCATTTGAGATGTGGATATATCGGATAATATTGATGATTTCATGGGTAGAGAGAATAACCAACATGGAAGTAATGAAAGACCTATGCATAAGGAGAGAGAAGTAATCCCAACAATTAGGAGAAAAAACTTGAGGGGAGAAAAATATCGAACGCTACAAATTATTATGCAGGGAAATATCCAAGAAAATAGATCTATAGGAAGGAGACGAAATTCATGGCTGAAGAACCTTAGGGAGTGGTTTAGATGCAGTAACAATGAACTATTGAGAGCTGCGGTCTCAAAAATAAGAATTGTCCTGATGATTGCCAACCTTCGAAGTGGAGACGGCACCTAGAGAAGAATGTGCATTTTAATCTAAAATTACGACTAACCCAAACTAACCTAAAAACGTTTTTCTTTTATAAAATTTTGAAACTTGGATATGTTATACAGGTTAACTAAATTGTTTAAAATGATGGTTCAAGGTCCAAGGTGGTCCTGAAAATTAATAAGTCCACGTCATGATTGGCACAAATGCGACAATAACTATTTATGATAAAAGTGTGAAAGTGCATGTTTAAGGCACGGGTATGAAAGCTTGCGGAACGATCTAAGCGAGTTCCGCAATTCATACAAGTACCTTAAACGAACTTTTCACATGCATGTCATACAATATTTTTTCTACGTGTCGTGTGAAAATTAGGCAATTTTAAATTTTTATTATTTTTTTTACGTGCCTGTGAAAATTAGTTAATTTTTAATTTTTATGAATTTATAAAATATCAAATATCTGATTGGATTGTTATGGTGATAGGAGGTTATTTATTTAATATTTTTGTTTGTGTTAGTCAACTTGACAGGCTATAGTTCGTACAAATTGTGATACAAATATCGAGATATTTGTGGCTATAAAGTTAATAAAGCTATTCAGACATCGAGAATACTGAAACTATTTCATCCGACGTAAAAGAATCTGCGAGATTAGCAAGAGATTTACTTTTACCTACGCGGTCAAGAGTCCAGTATGAAAATGCATTTAAATGTTTTGAAAAATGGTGCGGTGAGAAGAAAGTGAGGCATCTCACCGAGAATGTTTTATTGGCCTAATTCCATCAGAAGTCGGAGGAACAAAAATTATCGTCACTTTGGAGCCAATATTCAATGTTGTCCAAAGAGAAAAATATCGATATAAGCAGGTACAATAATTTAGTTTCGTTTTTGAAGAAGCCATCGGAAGGGTATAAGGCCAAAAAATAAAAAGTATTTTTCAAAGAGAATGTCGAACATTTTTTAATTAATGCCAAAGATCAAGACTTTTTGCTTATGAAGGTTGCGTTAATCATCGGAATTGCAGGGAGGTGCAGAAGAGACGAGCTATGTCGAATGGCCGATGAAGACGTTGCAGACAAAGGTGACATTTACTTGATTACTATTTATACCCCATACTAAAATATGCCATACCCGAGAATTTGTCGTTAACTGTGATTGCATCAAAGGGATCAATTTATTGGAAATAATTCGAAAATATGACCGGCTACGTCCCGCGGGCATTGGCAACAATCGATTTTTTTTTCAATACAGATAAAGTATTCCCATTAAATTATCCGTCGAGATAAACAGTTTTGGAGCTATTCCGAAAAATATAGCTAGTTTCTTCGGATTGCCTGAACCATCTAGCTACACAGGATATTGCTTCAGAAGATCATCTACGTCGCTTTTAGCGGATTCGGGAGCAGATATTTTGACAATCAAACGCCACGGCGCCGCGCGGCGCGGCGGTTGGAAGCCTGGCACTGTCGCCGAGGGATATGTGGAGAACTTCTTGGAAAATAAGCGAAAACAGCGTTAAAGATATTAGGAGAAAGAGAGGTTGCCAGTACACAGCCAAAGAAGCTACTACTGACGATATTTTGATCAACAGTTTCATTTCTAATCAAAATACTGTCGCCCAGGGATATGTGGAGAACTCCTTTGAAAATATCCGAAAAACTCCAGTATACAGCCAGTTCCGTTTCTAATCAACAATTTCCATCGGGAAAAAGTTTAGAGAACTGTAAAAATTATGTGGTTAACATATTTAAATGATAAATTTTATTGTTAAATTTGAATTGTTTGTAAGGTTTTAAATAAATTTTAATTCAATAATTTGCATTTTATTAAATGATTACACCAATTTTCTCAAGAAAAGCAATTTTTCACACTAGTACGAAAAGTATACCACTTTTCGCACTAGTGCGTTAAAGTGGAATTTTTCACACTCAAATGAGTGTGAAAAGTGATTTATGTTAAGACCTTTTTTGATTTTTAAACTTCACTGCGATACTTTTTCTATAGTCTCTTACCATTCGAATAGTCATCTGCAAAAAATATTTTCTATTTATTTGAGTAAGTATCTGGAGCCTATCACGTACTTCCCTAAGACCCCATTAAACTATGAATGGACCACTAAACGGGGATACACGTACCATTTTTGATCCTAACGGGGGACACATCTTCATTTCATTTTGGATAGTTTTGATGAACTTCTCAACTTTGATATATAAGCAAATATTATTACCAGAGACAATCGTCTAATTCCTCAATCTTACTTGGATTAACTTCCTGGTGATCAGTCAAGAAATCTTCTCGGCTGTGCATTCACAAATGTCAATGTTTGTAAATACATTATCAAGGCATGCATCTTCTCTGGTGTTAAACTCTACAATCTTTGGGTATGGACTGCCGGAGGCAAATCATTTGCTTTACTGAGATTGGAAAAATTCAATCTATCCAACACCTGGAACATTGTTTTGGAAAAGTCATCCAAACCACCAAAAGGGGATCTAAAAACAGGTTCACCTTAAATTCCAGTGTTCATTTATCCAAAGCATTTACATTGAAATTACCGCGTTAAAGCATCACAGTCTAGAGACTTACTACTTACTACAAACATATAGTTATGTTGGTATGTAAAATGCTGATCTATCTCTTTGAATCATCTGTTCTGGTCCCGTCTAGTCCCAATAAACTGCTGGTTTGCTGTCTATCCCTAAATGACGTCGCTTTAGGCTTTAGGTTCAGAAAACCTCATTTGATATCTTTGTTATCTTTGGGCACTCCTAAATCAAGCCGACTACTCGAAAGCCTTCGATTGCGTGAGGTGGCATGCGTTATGGCAAATTCTTGACGAAATGGGTACACCAAACCACCTAATACAGCTTGTCAGAAATCTATATGAAACTAACACCGCAAAAGTATGAGTAGATCAAACATATTCAGGCAAGTTTGACGTACGGGCAGGAGTTAGTCATGGCTGTATTAGATCACCTATTCTGTTCAACATATATAGTGATTATGTCAAGAGAAAGGTGCTAGACGGTTGGGAAGGGGGGTTGCAGTAGGCGGAAGACGTATAAACAACCTCAGATACGCTGACGACACCCTCATCATTGCAGCAGATCAAGTAGAACTGCAAGCTATCATGACAAGACTTATGAATACAAGCAACCAATATGGGCTTCAATTAAATATCTCCAAGACGAAAGTCATGATAGTGGACCGAGCAAACAACAACTTCGTCGACATTCTCCAAGTGGCTGGGTTCGAAGATAAATTCATCTATCTCGGAGCCAGCACCACTGACATCGGCGGAAGCGAGGCGGAGATTAAACGTCGACTAGCAATAGCGAGAACTGCCGCAACTAAATTAAGCCGAGTGTGGAGAGACATGGCAATATCAAAAGCGACAAAACTTAAGCTGGTCAACGCATTGATCTTTCCAATCGCAACATACGCGGCCGAAACATGGACCATGAAACAAGTAGACAGAAGAAGAATTGAAGCTTTAGAGATGTGGGTATATAGACGAATGCTTCGAATATCATGGACAGAATACAGGACTAACATTTCGATACTGAACGAATTAAAGATTCGGACCCGACTGTCAAAAGGCATAAGCCAAAAGTACCTACAATACTTCGAGCGCATATCACGAAGAACAGATGGAGTAGAAAAGCTCATGATCCAGGGAAAGGTCAACGGGAGAATATCAAGAGGCTGATCGCCAACACGCTGGATTGATCAAATGCAGGCGCTGGTGGGACAGGGATTGCACGAGGCGACAGCAACAGCACAGGATAGGGAAGCATGGAGACAAGCCGTGCAATCAGCGATAACATCATGTCATCAAACCCTTACGAGGGTCTGTATTGTATTATGTACTATACGGAATTAAACTCGCTCGACAAACAGTATAGACAAAGAATATTCATCGTAGAAGAATATTCTTTGGTATAGATCAGGTTAATTAAAGAAAAGGCCGTGGTTAAAATTTGAAGAAAAAAAAAGTAAAACATGTTTATTATCTGTTTGTTAAAGGTATTTGTCAAATACGAGCGCACACACACACACACACACACAGAGAGGATTTAAATATGACTTCTTGGGTTTCTTAGATCTTTATCCGTCGAGAAGTGTAAAATATTCTGTGTTTATTTCGTTCACTAAGCTTTCATAATTTGTCAAAAAGCAATAAACAAACAATGAAATAACCTCAGAAAATATTTTTAAAATGACTGACTCGATGTGGTTATACGAGACCAACTGTCTAAATTAAAACTACTTTTTGCTAATGGCTGTTATCGGCGATTTTTAGGCAATTTTTACCAAACCGGAAATAAAGCGCTTAACCGGCCCTTCACAAATGTTTTCTTAACCTCTACCGTCCACTAAGGACCCCTACCAAAATCTGGCGGGCCTCCTTTGAAGGTCTGGATGTTGCTCCAAAATTTGTTCTTCTGAGTTCGCCAGCTTTGCAAATCTTCTGCCGCAATCTGGCTAACATCTCACACCTACCGAGATGGTTGAAGGGGGTAGCTCCTCACCATCACATCTTCCACAAGTCGATATGTGAATTATTTTATTGAGACACTCTGCGGAAGGATATAGAAATCCTTTATTATCCAATTGTTTAGCTATGGAAATATAATACTATCAGTTATTGGTAATTTAATGTGTTTCAGCTATGGTATCCAATGGGATATATTAAAACTGAGAAAAATAAATTTATTTCCCTTTCAAAGCTAATATTTTGTGTTTAGATATCCAGTAATCCAGGGTATGCGAGCTTAGTTTGAGGAAAATTTCACACTGAATCATCCTTATTCAACTTCGCATGACTTACTTTTATTACCTCCAATTCTGGCACAGCTTTTACCCTTTTCCTTCATGAGAGGAAAACCCTGTCAGGAGAATCCAAGAGGACATCAACTAAACTACGATTAGTAGATTCCCAAAACTACGTAATCGATTGATTTACAGTAAAAAATATGGGAAGTATAATGATTATTATCGGATGGAACGTTATGTAAAGATACTACCTAGGTCAGAATCACACAAGATCGGTTAGCAAAATTGAGGATTTGGTTGCCGACCAATAGTGATTATGAGGTCCCCCAACTGAATAATTGTTTCATGATAAATTAGTGTGAAAAAAAAATTGGAAAAACATGACTACTATGCACTTTGAGACAGCTCGGCGACTGTTGAAGACGGGCTTAAAGGGAAAATCGAAAGACGAGAGGAAGGTGAAGGCGACGTGGAAGAGATTGCCGATCAGGGAGCGAAATCGAGTGGGCTAGAAAAGATAAGAAGCCAATGGAAAGGCAAATCGAAATTACGAAATAAAGAAACTATGATAAATAGGCAGTGGAAAAGAAGAGATATCTTGAGCTCTATTCTAGACCATTATTTCCCAGAATGTGGCGTTGAAGACAAGTTTTTACGTTTTGATATAACTATAGACGTTTTCGCCACCATTATAAATTCTATATTAAGAAACTTTATTAATGAAGGTAATCTATATGCAGTAGAGAACAGTACAATTGCAAACACTAACAAAGTTTCAAAGACCTCTGTTAAAAATTACCAAAATATTGCAGTTTTAGTAGTACCAGATACCTGACGGTACTTCTGTGCACCACTTTTATATTTGTTACTGAACATCGTTTCTTCTTATTGTTCAGTTGGTGGTCGCCTGTTGTCAATATTGCTTTGCACTTTCTGGGTTGGCCTCTTTGAATCTCCATTCGCTGTATTATCGCTTTTGATGTTGAGTAATTCTTCCTTCAGATCCTCATCTTTGTCTAGTAAGGATTTAATCACTCCTTATTTGGTGGCTTAACAGTAATGAGAAGTGAAATTTAGATATTGACCTGTGTGGGTTGGTTTCCTATATACAGCAAGTTCTGTAACTGAAATATGTTAATACAAATAAAATAGTGAACCATATTGGTTAACGTTTTAAAAAGTTTAGCTCAAACTCTTAATGGCGTTTCTGGCATTTCATCATCAAAATCTGGTCTGGATGATCTAAAATTTTGTAAGATCCTCGTTATGGGTTTTCTCTACACTCGAAACCATAGTGCCCCTTTAATTAAGCATGTTCGAAGTATAGCTAGAGGGCTGAAATTTTCATGACATACACCCGGGTAAAATGAGGATCCTAGACGGAAGCCGGTACCACCCACCACCTCACCCCCCCCTTCCCCCCGTTCGGCCGGGAGAGGGTGAAAAAGAAAAAAAAAACTAAAGTAATTAATTTCGAGAGAATGGGAAGAACTATGGAGTCGAAATTTTTATGGTAGGTGGACCGTATGGGGGCTACCTTTGACCATATGGGCTGATGGAGGCTCTAATTTAAGGGGGATTTTGGGGGAAAAAACGTTTTTTGCCGATATCTTTGCAACGGAGCCTTGGATCGAAAATCTGACAGCGATGACCCAGTTTTACGCGGTCATCAGTGGTAAAGGGGAAGGGGGTGAAATTATACCCCCAGCCCCCACCTACCCGCATAACCAAAAGTTTTCTAAAAAATGGGAACAAAATTTAAAAACGTAAAACGTTGTTCGGAAAGTTAATAAATATTATAAAACGAAATAAGAAAATTAAACACAAAAAAAGAAAAGGTAGAGAAACGCGGTGTTCAGCGACAAAAGGGAGAAAGAGTTCTGCTGCGAGGTCCGGGATTTCAAAAATGGGAAAAAATATGCTCTATGAAAGAAAAAACAAAAATTTTTGAAAAAATTGGAAAAAATTCAGAAAAGCGTAAGGAAATGTTCGAAAAGGTAATAGCAGTATTATAAAATGAACTAAGACAAAAAAAATTAATAAAAAAAAAGAAAAAATTGTTAATATTATAAAACGAAATAAAGAAAAAAAATTTATAAAAAAAAGTTAGAGAAACGCGGTTTTCAGCGAAAAACGGAGAAGGAATTTTAAAAGAAAGTGCAGAAACCGGGGGCAAAAATTGAGAAAAAAAGCTTAAAAAAAAGTCATTTCCTAATATCTTTCAGATGCGAACAAATTACAGCAATTAATCAAGACCTGGAGAAAGTTCAAACTTGGGGAGACAGAAATTTGGTACAGTTCAATGCAGCAAAGACCCAAGCAGCCACGTTTACAAAGAGGGCCAATACGGCGGGCCCTGACATCATTATGGCAGGATCGAGCATTCCTGCATCCTCGTCAATCAGACTGCTGGGTGTCTCGGTCAACAGCAATATGTCCTGGCATGATCACGTTGCTAACATCGCAAAATAAGCCTTCCAGAAGCTTGGTGCGCTATTTCGCAACAAAAAACTGTATACACCGCAGCAGTTGCTCTACAAAGCACAAATAAGACCGTGCTTAGAATATTGCTCACTTATCTGGGGGGTACAGTAACAACAGACGGCAAGAGCGCACCAATTCGTCGTACATCTGGAAACACTTAGAACATTGCTTTACAAGAACTCCTTTGTCTGGCGCACTGCATCGCTGGGGAACTCACTTCCAGAACATCTGTTTCCCCCTAATTACAACCTACAACTATTCAAGAACCGTGTCAATCAACATCTTTGCACACACACCGCTCGTCGAGCGCCATAGGATCTCCCTTTAGCGTGTGTGCCACTGCCATAAAAAAAAGAAAAAGTTTCTCTTCAGTTGTGTGCTATGAAGATGAGTCACATATTTTTCTTTCACTATAATTCCTTCAGAGCCTAAATCTAACTTACAAAGTACTTCATCTCGCACTCTAAGGTTATTAATTTTTCCTTTTTGTTTAGTAAAAATAAACATTTCGCATTCATTTAATTTCAAATGCCTTGAACAGGAAATGGTGTTCGTTGTCGCTGCCTTTCAATCCCAAACATTCCAGTCTGATTCCAGCATGTAAAGCATCGGCAATTTTCCTGTGATATTTTCATACTCACTACGATATAACTATTACTTCTCTTTCTATCAAACCAAATACCCTATCAGCAGGTAAAAATGAGTGTCCGACAGTTGGAAAACTAAGTTGCAAAGATTTAATATGGGCCGGAGCTTCATATTCTAAGTATTAAGCCAGCATAAACATCATGTCAGAATCCTTGTTTTTGGAGTTATGTTCGATTTTGAGTTAGTTCCCCTTAGCAATGGGGAAATTGTAGATGTTAATATGTTGAGAAAATTAGGCCGATTGATCCGACAACTGGTGAAGCCAAACTTACCAAATTTTTTTGTCACTTAAATGAGAATATCTGGAAAACTTCTGATTCAGATTTGAGGGAGCTATTTCTTCAGTAATAAATATAACCATTTGTTGCTCAGAATTATTTTGCTTCAACAATTGTTTGGTAATCTTATGCTTATTGTCATTTTATTCTCCCAGTCAATACGTCAAGGAATGGTACTTTATCTTCTGACATCATCTCCATTGTTAATTTAATTATTAGTCTTAAGATGTTAAGGTGGTTAAGCATATATGCTATTCTTCATAGTCCCAGATGATGAACGTATCGTTGCCATACCACAATTTCGGTTTATTTAAAAGGTTTTAATTACTTCAGTTTCAAATCAGTTCATGTACATGTTGGCGATTGCTGATGAAAGTAGTGATCCCATAGGTAGTCCATCGTCCTGGGAGAAAAATATATATTTTTCTTGAAAGTAGGAATTATACAAGCAGCATTCTAGTTGTTCAACTGATAGTGTTATTCTCTCGTTTGACGTGATGTCCTTTTCCCACTTGGTCCTAAATATTTTTGAGGACTTCTTTATTGACCGTTTGTGTGGAGGTCTATTGGCTGTTTCTCTCAGTTCCATAAAATGTTTGAAAACTTGCAGAGGTTTGTTTATGGGAAGGATGCATTTTGAAAGATTGTACATGGGTGAGTCTATGGAGCTGCTAATGGGTCTGAGAGGGGAGGGGGGGCATGTCGCTTACTAATTTTTGGTAGACCATAAAGATGTGGTGGCTTGCTGTGGTATGGCGTCAATTTAGGCCTTGCCCTGTCCTCGAAGTTGAGACTTTATATGATTTCATAGAAATAAAAGATATCTTTCAAGGGTCATACGCAGCAGGAATTTTTTCCGAATTGTCATGATAGAATTATAATTTACAGGTGCAATTGACCGTCGTCCATCAGCCTGACGCATGAGCACCACAAGCACATTTATCTACGACAGCCCGATATCCGATTTATTTTTTCCCATTTTCTGATTACTTCATAATACAATAGTACTTTATTAATACCAAAAACCCTATAACATAATGATATGCCTGATTCAAGATAAACCTTACAAACATTTTCTGTTATTTCATAAGCCGTGTGAAAATCAATAAGCTGCCATACGGTAGGTAAACAGAACAACACTCAATGGCCTCTTATCATTCAAATGTAAAACAAAAGAAAATATTTGTCGGTCGTATTTGCTCACGTGATGTGATATTTAGATTTGATGTCGTTAGTGAAGATCCTAATGAACTTGATAATAATTATTGAGCAATCATTTAATTTATATGAGCTCAAAAATATATTCATATTATCATAATTTTTAACATGCCGGAAATTTATTGGATTATACAAGACTTTCCAAATCGTTAATATAGGAACATAATAACTTAGGATATGAAAATTTCAGAGTACTTACGTGCAGGAAAAAAAAGAAGATCTTAAAAATTGAGCCACCGAAATTTAATTTCGTGTGAAATTAATTGCGTAATATATGTGCAAAGCGCGATGTATATTCAAAAAGTAATTAATCAAATCTCTCAACCGGGGTATATTTTGTCCTGCAAGAACTGGGGTAGATTCTCAGAAGCCCGGCCGCTGAACCGGGGACCTTGGCGAGTCACGGCGATGCGGCCGACGGCCCGGCCGCTCTCCTGACGTGACGACGACGTTCGCAGGCCGCCGTGACTCGTTCCTGCTAGCCGCTACGTTGAGCTTATGATCGGCCATATAGGCCGAAGTCACGTTCTGCAATTATACAATGATTCCTACGGCGCTGTTAGTGTATCTACATTTTTATAAAATGCCGAAAGTCAGTCAGGACATACCTAACATATTTTGCATGTATGTTGGTGTGATTAGGTTAGTTTTATGGCCTTCTTATTCCCCATATACTCATAAGCCGAGTTGAAGATTTACACTATATCAAATGCATAAATCCAAGAATAATTATTTAATTTTTCTATCTATACTGTTAAATTTCCAAACGTTAATAAGTCGAAAGAGGGTATGGTATTGAATACAAATTATGTCCAAAATGAAAGGTAGGACCTAAAAAGCCAATAATATACAGGGTGTGTCATTTAAAAATATATAACGTTGACCGTTCTCTTGCAACACCTTGTATTTACGAAAATACCTATACGTTGCAAATACCTTACATAAATCCTTACACCTTCTTCTTTAACTTTACACTAAAATTTGGAGAAAATAGCTGTTTTTGTTATTATTTTGGTAAGTATTACACAAAGAACGGGCATTAAAATCGAATTGCCGTGGAGGTTTTAAGTGTCTTTTAATCCTCTAATATCTGCCAATATTTATTCGCTATGATCTTCATCAACTTGTTTTTCTCGAAATTGATAATTGCCTGATAAATAAACGCAGAAGCGAAACAATAAGCTATAAATGAACAAAATAAATGTGAATCAAAACATTAGAAATATTGACTTAGCGAGCGTCGAAGATTAAAGGGTAAGGTTAGCTACTGCTGCTGCTGCTTTACGTGTGTGCTTCGCTGGACGGCATTCACCCAGAAACTTGGTTTGAGATGCTCCGGACCGCCCAACTAAGGGCATCTGACTTTAGTCATAGTCGATTGTTGCATTTCACCCTCCTCTTGCAGCTACTACAAAACGCGTGTTGACTCGGCCGAAGACGTAGCGGAAGTCCAAGGATAAGGTTGGTAATAAAAATTATTTTCTTAAAAATGATTGCAGAAATGCGACGTTGTCAGATTCATTAGAAGCTAAACTTTGTTTAGTTTATAGCTGTGTGATGTGTATATCATTAAAATAAAGCCAAGCCTTATTGCTCAATAAGCCAAGCTTCGCTTAGAAAATTACCGGATTTTATTGGCAGCAAATAATCGCCTTTTACTCTTTACTAGGTCTTGAATCCATCTTCTTGTAGGTATTTTGCAAACCAGTCGATGCTCCTTAAATATAGCTAGTTTGGGTTACAAAAAAAAGTACTTGCCACCGTTTTCATTAATTTTTTGTTCAGAACTAACTCATCAATCATGCTGATTTTCTGCGGGAAATATTCACTTATTCACTTTTTCTGGAAGTTCTTCATCTTCAAGTGACGGGCTTAAATTCTAGAAACAGATTCAGTAGATAATTTAGCTATATGGATGCCCTGAAGATTTTTTAGAATAAGCGTTGATATTTATCCATAGTTATCCGTTTTTATCATTTGCAACCATAAATGCTTTCAGAATCTTGCAAGTATGAGCACAGCTTCAACTGGAGTGATAATTTACACAATATTATTATTATCGTTATCCACGCTAACCCAGCTTTCGCTGGTAATGATTTAGCCTGATTACTAGGCTGGGGTAACCTGGTGGAAAAAACAATTCAGTTCCTCCCACTCAGGCTCCGTTCAGGAATTTGAGGGATATATAGTATGTCTGAAGTATAACTGCCTTCTGCACGTATCCAATGATGTTCTGGGATAATCCGAGATCCTGAAGATTTTTAGGGAGATTCTTCGAAGTGATCCCTTTAGCCGAAATTACCAGTGGGGTTGTAAAGACTTTAGTCAGCTGACAGACGTTCTTCAGCTCTACTGCAAGGTTTCCGTATTTTGTGACTTTTTCTGTCTCAATTCTTCTGACGTTATAAGATAGCGGCACAGCTAAGTCAATGATTGTTCCAGTCTTTTTCTCCTTATTTATGATAACGATGTCCAGTCTGTTGTAGTCCACCGTTCTATCCGTTATTATAGGCCTGTCCCAATAGAGTACCGCTTTGTCTGTTTCCAAGACTGCTTGAGGCTGGTATTTGTAATACGGTGGGCACATTTGAAGGAGTCCGTTCTTGAGAGCCAGCTGTTGGTGGATGATTTTTGCCACTTGATTGTAACGTCCTAGGTATGCGCTCTCTGCGAGTGATCTATAACCTGCGATGATATGCTCTATAGATTCACCCATCACCCCACACTTTTTACACTTGCCCCCTACGTCAAGTCTTGACAATGTTTTTCATAGTTGCGAGTCCTGATAACTCTGTCCTGAAAGGCCATGAAGAATCCTTCGGTTTCTGAATAGAGGTAACCAACGCCGAGCCATGCTAGTGAGGTCGGCTTACCGATGTTGTTCGCTTGTAGACTCCTTGAGGAAACTTACCATGTAAGGCTTGTTCCATCCAGGTGGCTTGAACTTCCTGCCTTGAGCTTATGTCGAACTCGAGATTGCAGTGTTGTAGATTCAGTGGCGTATATCCTCGATCCTCCTAGGGTGCTATTCTCATCAGACCATGTTCTTCTCCTGGGTTCTGCAAAAGTTATAGATGTTCATCATACCTCGACCGCCGCTTGCTCGGGGAAGGTATAGCCTCTTAACCGATGCATTGGTGTGCAGACATCGGAATTTTGGTCATCAGTCGCAGGGATAGCCTGTCGAATCCATTTAGGTCCATATCAGACTACTTAAGGATACCAAATGTGTAGGTTAAACAAGCACTGCCCAGGTGTTCAGAGCCGTGATCTGGTTCATCGATGAAAGTTTGGTGTTCAAAACCTTGAGTACTCTCTTCTTGTACTTCTCCGAGAACACATTCTTCAGTTGCGTGTGGTCGATATGTTAGCTCTGAGGCATTCCTAAATACTTGTATGTATCTTCGGGATGCAAGTTCTCGATATCCTGGTATTGATCTTCTTGGATTTACACGGCATCCCGTTTGATGTTGATGATGGCGCATTTGTCAAATCCAAATGACATGTTTATGTCCCTGCTGAACGCCTTTACGGTGTTAATTAGATAGTGCAGTCCAATCTGGTTCTCTGCAAAGAGCTTTAGGTCATCCATGTACAATACATGGGATAACCTCCGCCCGTTCCTGATCTTAATCCAATATTCGTCTTGTTCAGTAGCCTAGAAAGAGGGTTCAGAGCCAGGCAGAACCACACAAGTGATAAAGAGTCTCCTTGAAAGATACCTCTGGGTATCTTGACTTTACCAGCGTTGTTGTTGTTGACAAGGATATTGGTCTGCCATGAGATGTTGGAGATGTTGGAGCACCGCTCTTACTTTCGAGCAAATCTTGTAAATCTCCAGTACCTTCATCAGCCACTTATGAGGGACCGAATCGAAGGCCTTGCGGTAGTTAATATAGGCACACATTAAGATCTCTCTTCCTAGTCTAAACCTGTTTTATAACCACTGCATCTATGGAAAGTTGATGTTTGTACCCGGCTGATCCTCGTATACAACCCTTTTGCTCTTCCTTCAGTATGTTGTTTGTCGCGCAGTGTTCGTATATTCGGTTGTTGAGAAGTGACGTGAAGAGTTTGTATACTACCGACAGGCACGTGATTGGTCTATGGTTGCTCGGTATAGCGGGGTCGCCCTTCTTGAACAGCATGTAGGTGTTTCCCTCTGTAAGAAACTTGGGGAATTTTGAGTGATCGTCAAATGCTTCCATAAAACATCGAGCAAGGCATGGAAAACATGCCGGGAGTTTTTTGATCCAAACATTGTGCAGTCCATCTGGTCCCGGCGCTTTCCAATTGCTGGTCTTCCTAATAGCCTGGGAAATATCTTCTGCTGCTAAATGGTCCACAGGCATTTCTTCAATTTCCGATGCACGTTGTTAAACATCTGCTATCCATTCGGACTCTCTGCTGTAGTATACTGCGTCTGAGCCCCAATAGTTGTGGAATTCATCTGTGTTGGCCGGGGCTTGTGTTTTGCTTGGGTTTTCTAGACGTATTTCCAAATTCCCGAAAAATGTCTTTCTGTCATTGTGAAGTCTGCATTTTGTTGTTTTCTTTTGGAAAGCTCGTTGTACCTGCGAATTCGAGCTCCTTTAGCCCTAGCTTGTTGTCTGAAAAAGTCTTTTAGTTCCACAAGTTGTTGGTGGTGATGTGGGTCTTCCAAGCAAATTCATGCTGGGTTCGCTAACGTAGTGGTTTTCCTGATTATTTTCCTCAACCGGATGTTCTGCAGGTATGTGCCTATGACATCAGCTTTTCCGCGGAATTTATCTATATCCTGTTCTACGTATCTTTTCCAGGCCGGGATCGCACTCTCACCAAGGAGGAACCAATTATCAAGACACTGTTAACTATCATCTGATTGAGGAGACCCTGCACATGCACACCTTGCAGACGAGAAGAAATCAAAAAGATTTGTCACTCTTTTACAACATTCTTCATCGTCGCAGCAATTGTCCTCAGCTCCTAAACAGGATTGGCATTCATGTCCAGCCGAGACAAACTCGACAAGTCGTTTTTTTTTCCTTACCCAACACATAGAACTAACTATGCCTTTAACGCTTTTCTGGCTAGGGTAGCAAGATTGGCTAATCAGTATACCTCTGATCTTGACTGCTTTGATGGGCACGCCAATTTTAGAAGCAACCTTAAATTTTGTGTTAGATGAGCAACCCCGGTGACACTGCCTCTCTTGTCTTGTCTCAATTTTCTTATTTCTTTATTATTTAGTCTTGAAGTAGGGTCAATGTGATTGTTAATTGATCATAGCTTAAGTTAGTTTGTAGTCAAAATTGTACATTTACCTTTTTATATTTTTATTGTGGGTTAGATGATCATAGATTTAGATATTCTGTTTTGTAATATTGGGCAACTGGCCCGTCGTATAAATAAATAAATAAATAAAAGGAATCCGCTTCAATTTAGATTATTTGTACAAATTCAACTCTTATGCAGGAGCATAAAATAATAAACGGTGTAATTGGTCTTGCTGTCTAGTGAAAAGCGCTTCAAATCACAATATTTTTTTTGACAGTTTTTGTACGATAAAACTGTTCACTCTGGTGAAGCAAAGAGGATTTTTTGCTGCAGGTACGTCGATAAGAGAAAACCGAACAAGTGGGTCTCCCTGAGTGTCAAACAACGAAAGACCGAGGCTCATATAACTCAAGACTTAAAGTATCAAACCAAATTACATCAGTAAAATGAAATGAAAATTCCGTCTGGAAGTCTGGAAAATTTGTACATCAAACTGTTCCGTAATCAAAGAAATATATATGCAAGCACGATTTTTTTCTATCCAGAGCGGAACTGTTGAATTTTCGTTTTTTTCTATAAAATATATGTGTTATTTAACCCTCTTTACGCAACATATTTTTGATTTTTTGGATAATTTTCGCTTATTCAATGATCGGCCGAAAAAGGGGATTTAAAAGGCTGAATCGAATACAGTTTTAAAACTAAATATTTTTGGCCGAATTCATGGCTTAGTAGGCCTTCGTGGCCCGAATGTATAATTCATCTATTAGCGCTCAGGCTCTTGCAGTTCACACAATATTTCACGTGTAAATACAAGTCGAACGCCGGTTTGGACATGTAGCCGAATAAAATGATAAATTTTATAAAATATCTAATATTGACATGACATCAGCAAACAGGTGATTATTATTTAAATCTTATCGTTACGAAGATTAGTCCGCACATATCAGCGTTAAATTCGGTCAATCTTTAGAATTATTGCCACGATTTTGGAGGATATAATAATGTGAGTTTCTCAAAACAAAGTGTTTGGTTAGGATGAAATATATATTTGAACTTCCACATAAATACAAATTTCACTGAATTTTCGAAAAACCGGAGTCTGTAATGGTAATCGTCAAAAGTGGCTTATAGTACATACAAATAAAAACTGGGACTCAGTTATAGCTAGCATCTTCTTTATGAAGCATAGGCGTGCAATGAAAACGGAAAATGGAAAACGGTTTTAGGGAATTAATTATTTTTATTTTGTGTATACGAAACCAAAGCCAAACCTAAAATCAAGGTCGGCAGAGCAGCGCAGCATTTAAATTATAATTATACAAAATAATAATTTTCATATACCAGAATTCAGAATGCAAAAAGCTGGAGGTAGCATTACTTGTTTTGAAATAGACCCGCGGACAGGGACACGTATTAAAATTAAAAGTTATTCATTTTCAATAAAAAAACAGAAATATAATTTAAATGAGGCAAATTATATTTAACTTTTACTTGTGATAATTTGCTTCCACATTCCTCATAAGATAGATAGATAGATATATGTGAGGAGGAGGCGGCATCGCCTTTATGTCATTGCGACTTGTAAGATATATCTGCAACCTTCCTTGTACTTAGTGTATTGTGTCCAACCGTGTCTTCTGGACTGGATCAGACTCCAAAGTCTCGACAGTGGCTCTATGGTATAGCTTAACGCTTCGGGATTGGTTGTCCCCGCAGTTTCGATGCGCAACCTCGAAAGTTCTTCACAGTGGCCAAAACTGTATTTTGCCGACTCGTCCCCTTCCTGACAGAACCTAAACAGGGTTTCATCCGCCAGATCTATCAGACTCATTAATCTATTTAGTCGGCAGTGTCCTGTTAGTAATCCCACTATGATTCTTATTGACTTCCGATTATAACTTAATAAGTCTGTTGTTAATTATGCCAAAAGTTTGCTGCTGAAATCTTTGACGTGTCTATATCCCGGTAGATTGAACCACCACCTCTGAGACGCTTCTTCTATCCCGTTTTGAATGGACATATAGCCACGGGCCTAGCGACTCCGCAAAATGGTTCTGGTCCTGTTAGTGGCTAGGACGAGCCTTCTCGGGCTAATTCGTCTGCCATCTCGTTGCCGCCATGGCCTTCGTGTCTTGGCACCCACGCCAAGGTCACCTTCCCATTTCGTTCAACAGATTTATACAGTCCAATACTAACTTTGATGTTACTATATTGGAAGATACTGCTTTGATTGCTGCTTGGCTATCGGAGTATATAACGACTGTCTTGTTGCTCACCTTCCTCCTGATCATTTCCTCTATATAAAGGATGATAGCTGTAATTTCCGCCTGAAATACTGTGGCGAGTGGTCCCATAGGTATCGAGATTTTGGTCTCTGTCCTTGGTTCGTAGATTCCGGCTCCTATTCCTTAGTCGGTTTTCGAGCCGTCTGTATACCAGACCATGTCTGCCCTTATGGGCCTTTTGTCCATAGGTCTAATGGTGGTATTTGTGTTGAAAATTTCTTTTCAAAGCTATACTACGGAGTGGAGCGGTCGGAGGGCATGCCTAGGATTTTATCCTCCTTAATCTCGCAGTAGATATAGTTTATTGTTTTCGATGCCGTGTCCTCTTATTAGTGGTGTTTGCCCTTCTGTTAGTCTGTAACAGACCGATTTGGCTTCGTCTTGTATGAGAACATGGATTGGGGGTAGATTTAATAATACCTCCATCGCTGCTGTTGGCGTTGTGCTCATGGCTCCGGTAACACAGAGGTAAGCTAGTCTCTGTACTCCATTTAGGCTTCTCATCGCGTCTACTTGTCTGGTTTTCGTCCAACAGGCGATTGCTCCATATGTTATCATGGGTCTAACCACCCTTGTGTATCCATAGAGTAATTTTCGGGTCTAATCTCCAGTTTTTCCCACACATTTTTCTACATATACCTAGAGCCATTGTGGCTTTTAGCGCCACTTTTTGGATGTGCGTGTTCCATGTAAGTTTTTGGTCACTTGGTGACTCCCAGGTATTTGGTCTCTTTGGAGATGGGTATAGCTTCTCCAGCTAGCCTCATTTGTTGTAGACCTGTTAAATCTCTCCATTTGGTGAACGCCACCACTGTTGTTTGATATGGACTAACTGACATTTGTTCTTCTCTGCACCAGGAGTAGTGTTGTAAATGGAAATATTCCACCGGAAATATTTCCATGGAAATGAAAACATTGGAAATTTCCAAAAGCCTAACGGAAATATTGGAAACATTGGAAATATTTCATATTACGTATTAATCGAAGCCAAAATAAATAACTTAAGACATAATCCGTTTGTGAATGGCTTAACCATTCCACCATTCATTTCGCTGCTATGGCCCTTAGTGATATTAAGAAAGTGATCCAAGAACATCTTTCACCGTCATCCCCGCTCTACGACGAGGGAAAAACTACATTAATGGATTTAATAGCTAAAAGAAAAACTGAATTTATTATTTCTATTCGTTACGCTGCAGATTTACCTCACCCAAAATCACAAGACGCAGAGCTTGATGAATCACAAATCCTCTCCATCAATGAATGTATACTTCACTCTTGGAAAAAATAAACTACATTTTAAACACGAAGATCTTATTGACAAAATTACAGATTACCGTTGCAAAAGCGGTAAATTGTTTTGCAAATATTTCATTTGGAAGCCTTGAAAACCCCGTGTCCTGGTGGAAACGACTTTGGTGGAAACGACTTTGTTCTTGAACTTCTTTATACAAAGTGGTGTCATGCATTTTGATGATGTCAGCTTCTTCGGCCGCTACTGAGCGAAGTTTCAGCATCTACAGATATATCCATCCAAAAAAAGGAATAGGCTAACAAATGAAAGATCAATTAAGTTACTCCATGTATCTCATAACCAAAACTTACTTAAAAAAAAATAGAAAGTGGCAGCAGATCACTTTATATTTTTGTCGAAAATACAGAAAATAGCGCAGATATTATTGACGAAGATATAGAAGAAATGAGCGAGGAAGATGATTGGCAGGAGGGGAGTCATGATGATAATATAGGCGATGTGTCAAGGGATGAAAGTAATGTTATTAATGAAGACATGTTCTCAGAACTCGCAAATTTTATTCGTAATTTATGTTTTGTTGGTTTTTACTCAATATCCTTATGGCCTACATGCATTTATATCTTATAAGTATAATGCTTGCTTATTTTTGTGATATAATTTGAATTAGTTGTTCTGTCATTTAATAAATATTTCCAAAATTTCCAATATTTCCAATCTTTCCAAATAGTTTCAATACTTCTCGAAATATTTCGGGAAATATTTCCATAAAATATATACCCGGAAATTTTACAACACTAACCAGGAGTCTACGATGTTAAGGGCTCTTTGGCTTCTTTTCCGTGAACTTTCCTCGCACCACAATTGTCCAGTTATCTGCTTAGCCCAGATAGTGAAAGCCTTCCACCCGAAGTTTTTGGATTTGACCATCCACTAGAATGGCCCACAATAGTGGGGATAATACTCCTCCTTGCGGACATCCTCTCCCGACTGCTGTTTTAAGTGTTGCCTCGCCATATGTGGATACGATAGTCCTATTTTTAAGGCTGGCCTCGATCCATTGACGAATGGTTCCTGGGACTTGTCTTTCTTCAAGGGCTCTTCCGATAGAATCTGATGACGCGACGTCTATATCGAGAAAAATGGCTACTGCTGTTTCTTTATCCTCTATGGATTTCGATAGAAGCCTACTCAAATCGTCTAAGGCTAAGTCCGTAGATTTTCCTGCTTGGTATGCATGTCGACAGCTTAGCGGGCTGGCCTTTAGAGCAGTATCTTTTACGTACCTATCGATTAGCCTTTCAAGGGTTTTCAGCATAAACGTCAATAGGCTGATGGGTCTAAATGACTTTGGTGTCTGGTTCGATATCCTGCCTACCTTCAGCAGGTTTATAACCTTCACCTGTTGCCATTTTGTAGGTATGAATCCCCAAGCTATACAGCCTCTGAAGATCTTACAGAGAGATGGGACCAAACTCTCCTGTCCTCTCTGTAGAAATACTAGGTATATCTCATCTAACCCCGGCGATTTGTACGGTTGAAATTGGCTTACTGCCCATCTGGCCTTAGACGGCGTTCTTTTAATAGGCTCACCGAGCACTGTGGTTTCCGTCATCTGAATTGACACTGGAAAGTGGACTTTAATGAGAAGCTTCAGACTTTTCTCGTATGTTTTTGTGTATTCGTTGTCTTCTCCTTTCAGGAGTTTGACTCAGTTTGTAGAGTTTCCTTTTGCTAGCACCTTGTGTATCGTTGCACTCTTTCACCCTTTCGCAAAATATCCTCCATGAAACTCTTTTTGCCTTGCGGATTTATTTGCTGTATTCCGTAAGGACTACCCTATATAGGTCCCATTCATTTATCTTCTTGGACTTTGTGAACAGCCTTCTTACGGTCTCTCGAAGCTTATTGAGCCTACCGTTCCACCAGACTGTGTTACCCCCTTGTTTCCAAGACTTTTCTGGGAAGTTTCCATGATATGCTGCAGCAAATGCTTCCGTCACCTTTTCGATTGCCGTCGCCAAACCTCTCGTGTCTTTTGTATATAAAACTTCTGGTAAATTTCAAAATATGCGTAAATTTAAAAAATTTTTAGATAAATTTAATTTTCTGCTACGATACCTATACTTTTGAACCCGCTAAATCCTATTTTTCGGAAAATGATTATTGCACGAAATATATATTATATTTTTAAATTGATTGCAGTTTTTAAGTCAAATTTAAGCTTCTATAAAATATGTGGAACATGTTAGAGCATCTTGCATATTTCAAGGTTTACGGAGTACTACCTTTCTCTATTGAATAGTGAAAACCGCAGCTTAATTTTTGAAAAGCGATTTTCCGAGGGTCTGCAGTTTTTGACGTTTTTTTTACTGAATTTTTGCAAATGAGTGGAAATCCGGGTTAACTAGCGAAAAAACGATATTTTCTTCATCTACGCTCTTGAATTCGTTTGTAAACGCATTTTCATAGATTTGGGAAATTTTCAATTTTTTTCAAAGAAGATAAAGAAAATCCCATATTATTTTTGGGAAAAGTTACATTTTATGCTGCTTTCGAACCGGCATTGCGTTGACTGGCTTTCAATATTAGAAAGTTTTGCAGCCTATCAAGTCAGATAATTAACTTAAAAAATAACTATTTATAATTTGTTTAATTTGTAAGGCAGGGATTAATTGTAGTGCTCTAAAGTGAAGTTTTTTGTCCCAATAACTACTTGCTTTTTAGCACCCGATTGCGAATATACCCAACTATTCTCTATTTTACTCACGCATAGTTGTTTTGTATTATTATTAATAACCAATCTCACCGGACTACATCTGATTGGGGCTAATGACTCAAAGCGTATAGAAAATTAATCTATGAACTTGATTTTTTTGCAAATAAGGTGTGGCGCAATTTTAAGATAACCGTGTTGCAAAAAGTTGCACCATAACAGCAGATGAGTGCAAAATGATGAAACAACGGCCATACGCTTGAATTGAAAATACTGGACGGAAATTGTGATTTAATTTCTATAGGCAAACGGTAACCGGAAATACAGTGATAAAATTTAATAGACTGCCTGTCGATCGTATTGATTGGATATCGCTATCGGTTCACGGCTAAGCCAATTTTTTTTTACTGGTTATTACAGGTGCAATTATTAACGTGCTGACATCATCGTGATTATGCTTAAAGTAATTTGAGGTTTTGTAAATTATCCTGTATAAGCTATATCTAAAAAACAACGTTCTTTTATCCTATTTAGGCAAGCATAGTTTTATAAATATCGAACAGTATTTTTCATGCAAAAACTTCCGAAGGTAAAAGTCCATGCATCACTTGTAAGTGCCCTAAAAATTATCGAGCTTTCTTTTTTAAATGAGTGGTACAAGTTAATTTTTATTTTCAAATTTGTAACTACTTTGTTAGTCATCCTGTGGAAATAGTGTTTTTTATTTGAAAAATAAGGTTCTTTTTATGCAAAGTGATTAAAATGTGAAAAAATGCAAAAGTCCCGGAATAAATAACTATTAGATGTAAATATCCGACAAAATCACGAAAATGTTCTCAAATTTTTAATACAACTTTAATTTCCCAAATTTTGCAAGAAACTACTGATAATATACATATAGATTCGGAAAAAGCATTTTTCACATCGGAAGTTGTCTTAATGAAGAAACTCAGAATAAGGATGAAGGAAAATATGAAATCCTCCAAGAAAATTATGAGATGCTTTCAAAAACAATTAAAGAAAACATGGATCAAAGGCCAACTACACCCGTAAATGATTTGAAGACACCAATAAAAAGAGCATGCCATCAAAAACCAAAAGATAAAACATGAGTCTCACTTAGGGTTGCCATCCGTCCTCTTTTCCCCGGACACTGTCCTGTCCGGTGGAAGTCCAGGAGCATTTTTACAAGCGTCCGGGATTACTTTAATGATAGAAAAGTTCCACAAGATCCATGTTGATCTAAATATATTTCTACTTGTGAATTGGAATTATATATCCTACCTTCCTCATATATAGCAGAAATGGTAATGCTACAATCAGGTATAGTTAAGCATGACGCGGAAGCACCCGGACTAACAACAATTTCCCTATCAGAATACAAACTCTGGAAGAATTCTGCAAATAATTCCGCCAGATCTGAACCCCCCCTAGACAAGAGTATGAGTATAATTGAGGGCAACTCACTCTGTTTACGCTTTGAGCTAACAAACTTCCAAAACGGCCTAATAGTATTAAAGTTCACTAAAGACAGTTCAGAGTTTCGCACAAAATCATTGTAACAGGCTCGAGACATAGTCTTGCACTGCGACCTGAGTCTTGAGAACTCATCATAAACCTGAGGCACTCCTGACCGCATTTATGCCTCGTGCCCTCTTATCTTCAGAGACACCAATGATTTCAGCTCGTGAGAGAACCACATCGGGAATTTTCTGCTACTCAACCTCTTTACAGGAACAAAACAGTGGACAGCGGCATCCAAATGTCATAGAAAGTGTTAGTGATCTCCTCCACATGTCCCAGTCCTGTGCACCAATATACTGATTGAGAGTCAGCTGACTTAAAGTCATAATAGAAATTGCAGGACTGAGAGGTAACAAGATTCCGGTGACTGGCCGAGTTATACACCTCAATCAGCAATTGAGCATCAGGAAGTATGGTGGGTTCTGCTGCAATTATCGCAGCAGCAGTAGTCATGACAGTTCCCGAAAAGACCAAGTCCAGCATCGAAGCACGGGAATTAACAACATTGTTTACTTGAAACATATTTTGGTATGCACACATGTTGGAAAGAGTCTCAATGGATACCGATTTCTGAGCCTGCGCAAGAGGAGCGGCCATAGCGTCAGAACCATAGTTATCAGGAGTTTCCCACACATCATTTGGCAGGTTAAAGTCATCTAGGAGACACAGGTACGTACTCACCTAGGAGTATGCAGGCCACGAACATTTTGGTAGTATATAGAATATTTTGGACTGCGCATGGGCTGGTTGAAGTTTTTTGTATAATTACAGGAATTCCCCTTTCGAATCTCAGGTACCTATAGATTAGATTCACCCCTAGATAATCGATCCTGCAATTCAGCCCGCTTTTCTTTCTCGAGTTCCCTCTGTCGCTGCGTTAAGTATATGCTGACATAAGTACTCTTACCCTTGAGTTTGGTACGTTGGCTTACAATGGAGTTTACCTCATTTTGGTTCGAGAGAATAACCTTGATTCTGAATCCATTTTTGTTTTTTCTACCTATGCGGGCAGATGCCAACAGGGCCGAGGAGCAATCCGGACAGACGAACTTCAGGACTCGTTTGTTATTCAGTTCCATTACTCTTATCTGGGTAGGAGTCAATCCTCAGCATGAAACATTCTTGTGGAGACTTCTGACACAACCATCACATGAGATGAGCACACTCACATCCTTTTCCTCGTTTTTACATGCGATGCACCTAATGGTTTTAGGTTAGGCAATGCTGTTGAGACAGGCTTACAGATTTCGAAGGTTACAAAGGAAACTCCAATTGCACGAGCTTTACATGACCAGTGGATGAAGATGCATGCACTTTGCACTTTTTTACGTGAAAATTAAAATTAAAACGATAAAAAGTTAATTTGACAAAAATTTCGCAATGTTTACTCTTATATAACCTAACTAGTGTTTATGTTTGCTATTTTCATTTTAGTGACATTGTGACCAATGTTTGTCGATTTTATTGATAATTTAAAATATTTTAGTTATTTTTTATGTGTATTTTTTCACAAAATTGTCAAGATTTAATAAAGAAATATGGTTGAGACATTTTGGTTATTTCACGTGCGTCACGGTGTGTCCGGTGCTTCAAGCAAAATGTCCGGGGATTTCGACATTCAGGTTTTGGAAATTCTGAGATGGCAACTCTAGTCTCACTCCATGGTATGGTATGTATGTATGCCCTTCAACACGTCGACCACAATTGATCATTTGTGTATACCCCTCTATTTTACACGAAAATTCCTATCTGCTTCGAGAATCTCAGAATATTTCGAGGGTTGAGCTTTTGTAGATCCCCCGGTGCCACAAGGGCATTTTCGAAATACCTCAACCTTTGGCGAGTCAGTGCCTGACATTCGCAGAGTAAGTGCTCTGACATTTCAGCCAAAGTTTAGCAGAATCTGCATTGTTCGTTAGTGGTTTTCCCCATTTTCTTGAGGCGATACCTTCAGGAGCCATGTCCAGTGAGCAGGTCTACGTCCAGTTTTATCTAATTTTTTTTTTTTGCTTTAGAAGCTTTTTTGTTCAGTTAGGTGAGTGAGAGATGAGTTTCTTGGCCTGTCTCTGTCCAGGTGCATTGGTCCAATGTGTCTCTTTCCGGCATTTCCCCCAATTTCTGAGTTCATTCCTTACGTGTCCTCTAGTGATGCCACAGAATGGCCCGCAAAAGGCAGTCTGTGCACCATTCCGTGCGAGCTGGTCAGCGGCTTCGTTGCCTTCCACAACCTCGTGCCCTGGTACCCACACTAGGGTGAGTCTGTTTCTGCTTGCCAGTTGATCTGCAGCCATCCGACAATCCCACACTAGGAGGCAGTTGTTTCTGCTAGATGCTAGCGATTTAAGGCTGCTTGACTATCTGATAGGATATAGATGTTTGCACCTCTTAGGCATTCAGAGATGGCTATATTGATAGCATTTAGTTCTGCTTGAAAGATTGTGGGAGTGTTTACTAAAGGTGCAGAGATTCGACACCTAGGTCCATAAACTCCGGATCCCACTTCTTCTTTCATCTTTGATCCATCTATGTACCAGACAAGTGATCCCCTCTCTAGTTGTTTTAGTCTTTCCCCTGTAGTATTGCGGTCTTTAATTACCACTTCAAATGGAGTTTTGCTTCCATTGTATCGGTTGGTTTGTCATCGCCTCTAAGCATCTGGATGTCCTACATACTTACAAGGTGACCATCTGACTTCAGTTTTTGTACCTGAGTGACTCTATACGCAATGCTCTAGGCCTTCTTTTCTATGCATATGTGCAGCGGGGGGAGGTCAAGTAGGGTTTTCAGAGCTGCTGGAGGGCTCGTTTTCATAGCCCCTGTTATACCCAACTCATTGTTGCAACAACGATCCAATTACGATAGACAATGAGAGGATAGAAGCGGTAGTCTTCTACCGCTCTACAAGATGAGTCAGCACATATCAGCGTTAATTTCGGTCAATCTTTAGAATTATTGCGACGATTTTGAAGGAAATAATAATGTGTTTCTCAAAACAAAGTGTTTGGTTAGGTGCACTTCAATCTGAAAGCTCTTGAATATATACGTAGGACACGCGGTGAAGTTGCGGAAAGAAAACCAAACCCGGGAAATAAGAAGAAGAATTGAGGCCGCATCGGCAGCTATTGGGAAATTGAGACATATACTTAAAAACACAGATATTTTATATTTAAAAAGGAATGTTTACGAAACCTGCATACTACCTGTCCAAACATATGGGCTGGAGACCATGGCTATCACCCAGAAAAGCGCAGAAACACTTAGAGTAGCACAGAGAGCAATGGAACGTGCAATACTAGGCATTAGCCTGAGGAACAGGGTGAAAAATTAGGAAATTAGACAAAGAATAAAAATCCCTGATATCATGAAACGAGTTGCCCACCTCAAATGGCAATGGGCCGGACACGTTGCTAGAGAAGATACAAACTGCTGGACATCAAGAATAGTCAGATGGAGGCCACGACAAATAAAGAGAAGCGTAGGAAGACCACCCACAAGATGGATAGACGATATTAGAAAAATAGCGGGAAGAAACTGGATGCAAAAGGCGCAAAACAGAGGAACATGGAAAAAAACGAAGAGGCTTACATTCAGGAGTGCACGGAAAAAGGCTGAGAAGAGAGAGAGCTCTCTCTAAGCAGGCGTAGGTTATAATACGCTTAACAACAGTGGTATAGGACCACCAGATGCTTTACCAAAAAGTCGTCGACAGGCCCAAAGCGCTGCCGTTGCTTTTTTGATTTTTCTTTCCAGGTGTGGGTTCCAGGTTAGTTTCTGGTCAAGAACGATGCCAAAATACTTAACCTCTTTTAAAAGCTCTATCCCTCCAGAAGTGAGTGCTTTAAGCTTCAGCTTCCTTTTTTATGTGAATGGGATGACTACGGTTTTGCTTGGGTTGACATTTAGTCCTTCCTGTGTACACCATGTGCTAACAAAGATGAGTCACTTTGCCTACATTCTGAGGGAATGTTGTCTTGCATGCCTCTTATTATTATAACCAGGTCATCTGCGTAACCTTGGACTGCTTCAGTCAGTCTTACCAATAGATCGTCAACCACCAGAGCCCAAATCATGGGCGATTGGACCCCTCCTTGCAGGCATCCCTTTATCACTTTGACTGTGACGGCTGTTCCTCCAATGGTCGCGATGACTTCACGGCTGGTTAGCATGGATTTTATTCATTTGATAGTGGTTGGTTCCACTTTTCTTCAGGTTGTGGCGCGCTGTGAGTTATTGTCAAATGCACCCTCTATGTCTAGGAATACACATAGCGCCACTTTTTTTCAGCCAGTGCCTTATATATCGCGGACGAGATTTTAAAGAGCATGGGTTAGTTCGATATATAGTGCCATTCGTACTTAAAGTATCGCTCTCTTTCAAAACATTTTCAGATCAGAGTTAAAATAGCCGAAATTCGAACCAGAAAATAAATACGTGTTCATATGCAACGTAAATTCCTGGAAAACATAATTTCTGCCAACTTCAGATCAGAGTTAAAATAGCCGAAACTCAAACTAGAAAATCAATCATTGTTTTGCATGCAGTGGAGCATTAGAAAGGAACTTGCTCCTGACGTGCCAATCGGTAATATTTTCCATCGTTTTAAGAAGGAAGGAGGTTAAGCTTATGGGGCGGTAAGACCTTAGTTCCTCTTGTGATCCTCGTCCTGTCTTTGGTATAAACGCTATCTTAACTTTCCACGAGTTTTTGGGAATGTAGCACAATGCAAAGCTTTCCAGCCTTGTTGCAACAAGGCTGAAAAGATTTCATCTACTTCCCGAGATTTATAGGGTTTAAAGCTATGTATCGCCCATCTGATTGTGTTTTTTGTAAAAATTCTGTTGGCTAGACTTTTTACCCTTTAATTCTGTAGGTCGCTGGGCGGTGTCAATGGGCTTGTCTTCTTGTACCAGCTCTTCTTTAGCAATTATACTTGACCCCCGGGAAAGTGTGTTTCTAGAAGAATTCTTAGACTTTCTTCGGGTGTCTCAACATAGGTGACTTGGGCTCTATTCTTTAGTGGGCCGATTTCGTTTGAGTGCTCCTTAGATAGCACTTAATTTATCTATCCCTTCACAAAAGGACCTAAAAGTTCTTCTTTTGGATCTCCAAAGCTCTTTGTTATACTCGGATAGGGTTTTATGATAGTATTTTGGCTTCATTGAAAGCTTTCTCCATAGATGAGGCATTAACAAATCTATTCTAACAAGTTTTATCTGGAGTACAGGCAATAAACCTCTCTGCTGTATACCAAGGTAACCTTAAATGAGGTTTTAAATGAATAAACGCTCGGCACTCTAATTATAGTGATAATATATATTATTATATTTTTAAATATATATTCGGAGATGCAACAATCACTAACCAGCCAGTCAGTCTATTGTTCCCAGAAAATGCTACTTACCAAATTGTTTACGTGCAAACTTAAATCACCTTCCGATAATTTTATGTCGCAAATCTAAAGTACCTACTTGTCTTAATCTGTTTATAACTTTAGTTTGTGTGACGTCGGTTACCTTATCGAGACGTTGGTGCATTAGAAAAATAAAAATTCTAGTTTCTGATAAGAAGACAATAAAACATTTTTTTGTTGGCAGAGTGCAGGCTATCTCCTCGTGTGAGTAATAACGAAGATTCGAGAAACATAAATTATTTTAATGCGAAAAATAATATTGCAAAAATTATCAGTGTCAATACATATTTGATAAAAATATGTTTAATATAGAATGAAAAAATATCTTTAGAAATTTTGTTTTTCTATTTTAGCTCTGATCTGAAAATGCGTTGAAACAGAGCGATACTTCAAGAACGAATGGCACTATCTATCGAACTTCCAACCCATCAGCCTGTTTGGTCGGATTTTTTTCCTACTTGTTACTGCCTAAAGGGTGTATAAAGAAGTATGTTTCTACAAAAAAAATATACTGTGGTTTTTTAGTCTTTTATGTATAAAGAAAAAAACTATAAATTATTATAGCATACTAGGAGGTATATTTTCATTTCTTTGATTTCGTGGTGAATATCCATAAAACGAAGCTACTAAGTCTTCATTCACGAATTTTGCTGATTCTCTTTAAGTTTGTTTGTTTACGGTGCTATCGTTTTACTGAAATTAGTCCAAACACAGTAGATGCATTCATAATATAACTGATAGGAGGTTATTAGACGCATATTAAAGTATGGGAATTATTAAATGGAAGAATAATTTAAATTGAGATAGAAGGCCTATTCCGTATAGTATATTGTATTGGTTGATCTAACGTGACTAGTGGGATTGCAGGATTGGTTCCTTTGGTTCCGCTTGAATAAGCAAACAGTTAGTATAAAAGAGACTTTAAGGTAGATTTTAAGTTTAGTTTTAATGATCTCCTGATGATGCTAACATGGTTAGCTAAACGCGCGTCGAGTGCAATAATTTTGTTTCGGTATTTTGGATAAAACTCCGTTTTATTGTATTCATCTGTTGCTCAAAGTTAGCATCTCTTGTTGCATGTAAAACCCTTTTAAATGAGTTTGCAATATAAGATAAATAAGATGATACTTACCTTTAAGGATACGGTGAGCGCAACATGTGCTCCGACTGCTCGTCGGCGTGGGAGTGTGTGACATTCCATTTTTGGGGATCAGTAATTATTAGAAAGTTTGGACCGGCCCAGGTACTATCCTTGATTTTGTACGAAGTACTATCGGGGGTTTGGGCATCATTTGCGCCGGCTTGCGAAAGTCCGTCTTGATTGGAGGGACTGGAAACGCTGCGACGACTCGAGGGGTCGAGAGATCGTTTTAGCTGGGAAAGCATCGGCCCTTTTTTACTGAAGAAGCCGTGTGAGGCAGTCGATGTAAAAAAAAATTGTTATCGCCAACCTAGTTTAGGCGGATTTTGTCGACTGAGCTCAAAAGTTTTCTGTTTTGGGTTTTGCAAGCATCGTATGAGTTACATATAGTGTTGTGCCATTCGGAGAACTCGTGGTTTGAGGATTTAATAAGCGGATTCTCTCTGGTAAAGTCAGCCATTTTCGTCGTGGTTTTTGTGCACTGAATAGAGTGCCCTTCCATTAAAAGAATGCCGTTCCCTGGGGGCAGAAGCTGCCATGCCATCTGACGAGGAGTTAGGGGCCTTTAGGCCAGTGGGACACATAGTTGTTGGCTTACCTGCCTGCTGACTTGTAGGTTACTTTATCCTGGAGTGACCGCACTGTCCGTTGGAGCGAGGAGACCAGTCGGTAGTGCCACCCAGCCGGGTAGTTGCATATGGACAGTAAAAATCAGGAAACTCAGATAAGTGTAGTTTAGGATAGTTTTAACCTTTGTTCCCTTGTGTCTGGGAAAAAAGAATTTCTTTTGCGCACCATATATGTATAATTAGTTTAGAGCGCATTACTTCCCTTAGCGGACGTGTGATCACATCGTCGACCACTGACATTTTTTTTCTCTTTCTCTCCTTCTTTGGGATTTGTAACTAAGCATCATTACTGACCCAGCTAGGGCTTCGCAGATTAAGATTTAATATTAAGGGTAGTGTTTACGGCCTTTTGCCTACCTTAGACAGGGCTATTCTGGCGGCCCCTTTATTACAGTTTTTTCTTGTTTTTGATTAAAGTGAGAGTTTGTTATTTTCGGTGTTTCATTTGGCGACACAATCTGAGCGCATTTCATTTTTCAGCCTTTAGTTTTAGTGGAAAATCTTTTTAGCAGATTGTAGAGGCGGGATTGATTTGGAGAGACTGAAGTCTTATAGCAAGTTCCGGGAACAACGCGGGGATTTCCAATTCGGTCCGTTACAAATTCGGTGGCGCCCAAAGAACCTCTCTCCGGAGCTGCGGGCAAATTGCGCGCACACCAAACAACTTGCTACGGGACTTTACGTTTCGATTCCGTCCAGCGCATCTTAGTGACGGAGATCTGGTCGAATTCGGTAGGTGGTTATTGCTAATATTCTTGGTGGAACTCGTCATAGCTCCACAAGCATTCAACATCCTCTAAATTATTTCATAATTATCCTTAAAAAAAACAGTAATAATTTCTATTACACGGAAACCGCGTCGCAAGTGGGTCAATTATTTACTTTTGACCAGGGCGCCACCAGTTTGAAATAACTAAATCCGCAGACCCAAACTAGAAGATCCTCGGTCTTGAGAATCCTTAAGGGCGATTCAAAATCAACTACAATAATTGTGTGGTTGAGGCATTTCAGAGCAAATAAAAAAACGCTACACTCGTGCAGGCTTTAGTTTATGGGGCGCTCGTTAGGTTTGACGTTAACGTGTTGTCGTATTTCTTTCAAGAAACAGAATGATATAAATACAAAAAACAAGGGTAAAAGAGCTTAATTGAAAACAAGTAATAACCTATTATTCTCATAAATATAGAACTAGATCAGTTGTGTATACATACAGACTGTAATTTGAATTATAATGGAAGTGAAATAGATAAAGAATGATCGAACAAATGTTAGGCACGTTTATGTATAACGGAAGTAACAACATAATATACCGAATGTTTAAGAAAGACCAAAATCCAATTTCAACAAATTAATTAACAACCACAATATACATAAGGCATCTATCGTCTCATCATACTAGTAATAAAAGTCATCAGGATAATACTTATTACTACTAAACTTTGTGCGCGTCTACCATGATATACGTGTCGCAGTTGTACATAAAAAAACTTAACGATTCAGTTTATGAAATACCGTTATGTAAAATTATTATAATCAGACAGTTAATCAGTCAGAACGACAATATTTATCATTTACCACAATAAATATTAAATTGTAAGAATAGAGAAATATAATATGGAAAAAAACTATGAGCATTAATCTATCCACACTAGTAAATATAACAGTTATTTAGATTAGCATTGGTAAGCTATGCTTACACCTAAACAGTTCCAAAGATATCTATATCAATACGACGCAGTCTAATACGACGAAAAAAAAGTACTAATAACACGCCAATAACATTATGTAGAGGATCACAAACCTGTCCTATTTGGTCTCCGCCGATATCACCTCCGGCCTCCTGCACGTAGGCTGCTGCTAGGTGCCTTGGAACCCGTAAACTCTCAGTGGCAATTGAGGTAATGCCTCTACCTCTATGGCTGCAGTCGGTACTAAAAAACACAATCAACTTTACTGACTGGTAGCTACTTGGTTAGCTACTTACCTCGCTCCAAATAAAAACTTGCTCCAAATAAAAACCCTAGCTACGTAAGGTTTTTGATGGTGATGACGAATGAAAGCAAGGCTTTCTCCTACAAGGTTCCCCGGAGGAAGAAAAAGGCATATTCTGTTCCGAAATCCTCCGGAACAGTTACCAAAAGAAATTTTGACTTCAGGCAAAATCCAACCATCCACAGTCAAATAATGTACTACACCAAACTGGTAACTATGCCAACTTCTCTAACCCGAAATAAGATTATCCCCGTAAGGGTGATTTAGAAATTCTTAAACTTTTTATTAGGCTTACGCACTACCGTTTCTTTGGAGAGTTTACCAAGAAAGAGAATGAGGTCATGTCAAGATCGTCCACCTGGAACGCCAAGTTCAATGTTTAAAGGCCAGAAAAAAATCGACGTATAGGGCAGCTTTACATTGTCTTGCGACACATGTAAAATATAACAAGATGGTTGCCACTAAGTTTATTACCATCTTCAATATGTAATAAAACGTACCTAAGGTTGTATGATATTATGTATTGCTGGCAGGAAAAAAGAAACCAGACCATAAAACCATTAACCACAATGACCGAACAAACAGAAATCACTTCATTTCGGCCGGGCGGCGGCCATTTTAAAATTCCAACATCAAAACCGCTAAACGCATAAATCCGCGGTGCAATAATGCAGGCCTAAAAGCACCTTTAGCCACAAGCCTGCGTCTCTGTTGGTACCCTGTGAAGCAACCTGGGCGGTGTTGCCAAATTTAGAGAACACAACGCAACCACTAAAACATTTTTCCTGCGTAGATTAAGCGAAAGCAAAAAACAGTCGTTTAACATCAAACTGATGGTAGCATATCAATAAATTATGTTGTTTCTTGTTGGCTTGGTCCGAAAACACATCAAAAATCGCACGAGGATCGCTAGAGAAACATGTACACCTGGCAATATTCCAAGAGTATCCCTCAATAGGCAACCAACAATTACTATTGTCAAGTCAGCTGTGGCAGTCTCCTGAAATATGAAGGATACGATATCAGAAGTCTGAACTTTTAATTTTTGTATAAAATATTGAAACAAATCCAGGAAAATCACCGACAAACTCCGAAACCAACATTTCTGGCACCCTTGAGACTGTTGTGATTGTTCGGGAAGGTAAGAGAATTAATGAGTGTTTTGAACTGCACTGCCATAAATGCCTATAACTGTGAATATTTTCTCGATAGCGATGGCCAGAATACGGTACGATTTATTGATTGATTATGTGCTAAGCCATTGAAAAGGTTCATAAAGCCCATCAAACAGCCCAAGAAAGTCAAGTTACGTATACGACCACCGAACTCTTAATTTTCCCTGGAACAGGTCGATAAAAGGCTTGAACGACAATCATGCAGGTATTTAAACGAGTAAGTAGTATTATAGTTAGCTTGACGGACTAGCATAATAGATTTAGGATTAAAGGTGAAATAACTGACTTTATTTGACCTCTATCTGTTATATGTTTTCATACTAATTTGACACTCTCATTAGTTTCCTGACGCCAGCGAACACTTCTTCCTTTAGGAGGCTAGGAAACTGCTCACAAAAATTAATAGAATGTTCTCCTTTTTTGGTAATGCTTTCACAAATTGTTTCATTACCTCAAATTTAATGTGATGTAGTGAAAGTAATATCTACAAGGATCTGCAAACCTCCCCCCCCCTATTCCGGCAACATTTGTAACTTCGGCTTGTTGCAAGGTTTTTCTTAGTGTCCATTCTTTTTTCACGTAGTATTATTGGTTTTTGTCACCTATCCCATCATTCGCAGAGAGTGCAAGCAACTTTGTTGGCCAAGCAACAAGGAAATCACTTTTAAATCGCCACGTATTGTCAATTTCTGATCTAAGCAACACATTTTGTTCAAGACCAGCTCAAGATTTTCATAGGATTCTTGCAAACTGGCTGAATGTCCAACGAGCTTCGAAGCATACTTATTACAGTTGTGTACAAGAACTGCTTTTAGGCAATAAAAATTCTCCATTGTTCTGGCCTATAATCTATTCTAAAACCTGCCATAACGCCATGGACATCAGTGCAATAAACAAGGTCACCTTCTTCATAGAAAAAAGGCGCCCTACTTCTATACCAATAAAAGGAAGTACCCGGGGCCAATATTTTTTTTTCTTTTAATCTAGATCCTAAAACTTCTGCTGAGTTTTTTGGCAGCCGTAAATCTCTAACAAAACCATTCAGTTCAGAATGAGTAAAAGAAGTCGGTTTGTTGGTGCCAGGGTTGTAACAATCACCGTCGCCATCACTATCACACGGTGGGGGACTTGGTTCAGGATCATCTAATATATCATCCAGGGTATCTAGAGGAGAAGGTATTGGTACTTGGGGTCTATGATGGAAAATCCATAAACTGACAAAAACGTCTAGGGATAGTGATGTTACTTTAGTGAGGAACCATATTGTATTGGCCACAAACATTTTTGCCAAAATGTCGCACAAACAAACCCTTTGTATATTTTTTGTATAACTTTATTAATTACCCCGTATCACATAATCTTAGAAGGTCCTGTGAGAACATTACGTCAAGCAGCTTTATCAGGAATAAGCTTCTACAATCAGCAAACCGCGTTCTTGGTGAAGATATTAACCTTTGCAATTTGCCTAAAACTCTATTCGAGTGTCCAGCAGTTTATTTACAAAATGGAAGTCTCAAAACCGATTGGGTGCGTCATTGAAAACTTCCTAACTAATTTTTAAAGTTGGGTTTTACTAGACACAGAACACATTCCTAGGGCAAGGGAATAAAGGGCGGCTCATTATGTAAGTTAGTGTACCTATACTACATCCAATACATCGTACAAAACTTCTGGAATCAAAATAAAAAATAAATTGTAAATGGGTGGCTTAATTTTCTTGGTCTAATGATCTGATAATATTATCGACCTGCAACGAAATAATCAGCGTTAAAGGTTTTGTTTGTCGACAACACTGACATTTTGAAATACATCACATTAAATGCATAAGAAATAATCCAGGATTTTATTGGCTGCCAGTCCGAGATAATTCGATGCAAATAATAGCGATACGTATTATGTTTAGTTGCGAAATTGTCACGTATTGTATTAACCTTTATTTTTAATCAGTCAATTACATTTAAAAACACTTATGTATGTACTGCAAAAATTGTTTCTATAAAATAAAGAATTGGTCATAGAATAATAATTATAGGAAAGTATACATACAAAGTGTTTTTTATTATTTTTTTTTTGACGTGGCTCCTAGGCTAGTTTTGAGGAAAATGTTCACAAAGACCTATATCCTATTTTAATCGAAAGAAGAATCATTTTGGTCTGAAAATATTCAATTTTACAAATTTTTTATAAGCGGATAATTTTCACAGTTTTGCCAGTTTTGTACCAATCATTCTTTTACTGAGGCTAATTGTGGTTGGATATTCATAGATGTGGCTGAATGTGGTGACCTTTTTGTCATACATACATACATCAAATTGAGTTAAGCATATTTAGTTTCATACTTTCTGATTAAGAATAGATGGGCCATTGTTTCAGGAGGGACAATGTCTTAAATTGGTTGGTATGGATCCGCCTCGGGATACGCATTTACCATACGACCAATGGTTAGGCTCATACGTTCGCTGCCCATAAGAGTCTTAGAACTTTTGAGCCAACAAGCTCAACGGAACAATATTTGCATTGAACAGCATTGGTATTAGATGATACTACTCAATAATTAATTCTGTCAATTAACCTCAATCGTTATCTGTAGTACGGTTTGTCCTAAATTGTTGATCGAGGCCCTTTAGGCTCAACGTTATCATTAAACCATAGCACGTCTAATTTCTTTTCGACGATAACGAGATCAATTTATTACGGAAACGAAAAGGAGCGATTCGAACGTTGCCCCAATTATTTTTATTGTCTCCTTCAAAGCAAAAAGACGAGTACAATCATCCACAAAGGCAGAAGTATTTATAAAGAATATGTCGACATTTTATTTACATTCGTTTGTTTCCACGCTTGGTGGAACTTAAGAAGATGACTTTGCTCGAATGTGGTAGCGTCGTTGGATTGACAAATTATGATTGCCCGAAAAGTAGCAGGAAAAATATACGGTAAGTTTTTTGGAAGTAATGACTTGATATATGTTCGGTTCTGTTTCGTGGAGCTTAGTGTCTAGTTTTATGAGGTCATATAAAATATATGGTGTACCAATAATAATATGGTTTTATTTTTCTAAAGTTTTGCTTCTCATAGTCGTCTAATAATTAAGTTAACTCAAACTTATAATCATAGCCTTTATCTTTGTTTGAATAGATTGTATTATGATAATTAGATATATTTATTGATGCACATCGAAGCACTAAAACTGACACTCTGAGATATTGTACTCTGGTTTTCGCTAACATGTTTTAATTGATGATAAACAAAATGTACCTACGTCGTTTCCTCTCTGGCTAGTTAAATTATCTACACAACTAGCATTCCGCCGTCCGAACCACGTTGACAAATGAACAACTTCGATGTTGGTTCCTTGAAGCAACTCCGATTTTTCTCAAGTTATTGAAATATTTTTTGGCCGCCTTGACGAGAATCTATTCATCGTATACATCAATGCGCAGTTATCATATGTTATGTCGTCGGTAGACTGTTGGATATTTTTACAAAAAGTACAGTGGCTGCAGAGCTAAAGCTCCAGCAAAAATTTGAATTATTTTATAATTTAAATATTTTTCAATTGGTTTAAATCATTGATTTAATGAATTTTGTGCGGTAATGATTTTTGATTATTAACTGAATCTTTTAAATCATTTTGAATCAATCAATCAATCAACATTTATTTGGTAATTACATGGTTATATGTACACCTAATCTACTATATACACGGCTTAACCTAACCTAAGTATATACAAACTAGCGGGCTTCGAACGCCAGAACAGGGCGTCTCTGAGGCCCCCCAGCATGCGCTACTCGATCAAAATGGGCTGATATTATGCCCAGCCGTGTTTTCCTAAGTAGGTAGGTGCTATCCCGCTACACAACTAATCTTTTTTAGGTTTTCCCTTTCAAGAGTATTGCATTTAGAATTACTCTCGGATGGCAATAGAACTGGTAACTTGCTTTCCAGGAAGGGATGGTGAGGGTAAGTAACATGGTGAAAACAGTAGGAAAAACCCCATTCCACGATTCTTTGGTTTTATCACACACGCATTCATACCGCTTTCATATCACGCAGACAGACGCACACAGAGTAAAAAAGGGAGACTAATAGTCTCAGTGAGGGTTGAAAAGGCAGTGGCATCTAGATACGCTTGGCTTGCTAGGCCCTGCTTCGTCTGCCGGAGCAAGGGAGGCAAGAGGCGAGTCCAGCGCAGCATTCGTACTGTTCTCGATTTTACTGATCGCTGGCTAATTATACTCCGTCGAGGTCCCTTAGCAAGCCCCGCCCACCGCGCTTGTAAGCAGCGCGGTGGGGAGGGCTCGCCGCGAGATATACTCGGCGGAGTAAGACGCAGACTTCTGTGCTCCTGATATCGCTAATTTCATAGCGACATCAGGGTTGACAGAAGGGTGGATAGAGATGGGTTTGGAGGGATGAGGGATGACGTGAAAGTCTATTATTCACGGTGGCTGGGGCTCTAAATAAAACATTGTTGTTTTTCGGTGCAAGGGCCCGTGTTTGGGCGTGATTACCGAGTCTCGTCTCAAACCTGCAATTTGAGCAGTCCTCGGAGAGCTGCGTATACTAAAGTTGTAGAATTTGCATGCCAGTTTGTCTATAAACTCATTGATGAACTCTATGCCTGCCCAGGCATGCAAGTCCCGTATTCTAGTATACCTCAAGTGTCTGTTCTGTAATATCTGTAGTTTTTTGACGTGTGTGTCGGCCACAGAGCACCAAACCGGTGCCCCATACAACAAAAATGGCCTAATAATAGACATATACAGGAACCATTTCTAATTAGAGGCTTTAACTTCTCAAGAACTACCTGATTTTTGCCCCGGATATGGGTAACATATTTACTGAAGTTGAGCTTCGAATCAAACTAATTAAAACTAATTAAATCTTTTTGCATATTCGAATTACACCAAAAATATTTAAATCCTTTTAGAAACATTTAAAATCATAAATCGACTTAAACAATAATTAAATATTTTGAATTAAGATTTTAAATCATTCTGAAAGGAATTAACCGTTTTTGCGTAATAGAATTATGTCAAAAATATTTAAACCACTTTAGAAATATTTAAAATCATATATCGAATGAAACAATATTTAGATCGCTGCAGAAAAATTTAAATACGATTTAAATCATTTAAAACACCGGTTTTAATAATCTTTTGAGGCAATGATTTTTGATTTATGATTTAAATCTTTTTCAAATTGATTTAGGATTTTAAATTATTCTGAAAAGAATTAAATATATAAGCATATTCGAATTATTCCAAAAATATTTAAACCTATTTAGAAACATTTGAAATTTAAATCGAAGTAAACAATAATTAAATAATTTCAAAATGATTTAAATATTTTCCAAATTATTTAAATCAATTATTCTATAAATTATATAAAACGAATTATTTAAA
>MU184788.1:141366-165414 GCA_016904865.1 Pissodes strobi
TAATTAAATATTTATGCATATTCAAATTATTCCAAAAATATTTAAACATTTTTAGAAACATTTAAACTTATAAATCGGATGAAACAATATTTAAGTCATTGATTCTAAATATTTTTAGGCAGCAATGATTTTCGATTTATGATTTAAATCTTTTTCGAATTGACAGGATTTTAAATGATTCTGAAAAGAACTAAATCTTTTTGCATATTCGAATTATTCCAAAATTATTTAAACATTTTTAGAAACATTTAAAATAATAAATCCAATGCACAAAATGATTTAAATGGGTTTCAAAATTATTTAAAATCATTGATTCTAAACAAATTTTTGCGGCATGATTTTTGATTTATGATTTAAATCTTTTTCTATTTGCCTTTTTAAATTATTTTGGAAATAATATTTTTTTGCATGTTCGCATTATTTCAAAAATATTTAAACCTTTTTAGAAACATTTAAATTCGTAAATAAGATGAAAGAATATTTAAGCCATTGCAAATTGATTTAAATCATTGGTCCTAAATGTTTTTTGCGCAATTATTTTTGATTTATGATTTAAATACTTTTCGAATTGAGTTAGGATGCGTACTCGAATGATTCCAAATGTAATTTTATAATAATGTAAATAATAAATTATTAAAAAAAAATTGCAATTTAAAGCATTACAAAATGATTTAAAATATTTTATGATTTAAATATTTTTCACCTGATTTACATTTTGTGATAATGATTTGGAAGTGATGTTTTTTAAATTAAATTGCATTATATATGCCAAAAAAAAACTGGAGATTTTGCATAATGGCTTAGCCTTGCCAATCATTTTAAATGATTGAAGTTATTTCCAAAGTATCTAATATGAACAAGTATTAGATCTCTAATAAATTAATTTGATTTTACTAGTGGAAGAGTATTTTTGATTTAGGATTTAAAAATATTTGTAAACGATGTTGCAAATCTTAGTGAATGTATTATTGGTTTCTGTGTAGTTAGTTAAAATAAGCAGATATGAATTCACGTGAGAGTGAAAATGCAAGCAAGATCGTCCCAGAGAATAAGAAGTATGAAATGTGTAGAATATTACAGTACCACATCCAACTACAGTACTAAAAGACTAAAATATTACTCCTTTCGACTAAAACTAAGCTTCCCTTTCTCGTAAATTCTAGCAACCTAATCTCTAAATATATAGAAATTATTCATTACTTCTATTCTTTAAGAATCATAGCTAACGTCAATTTTACGTAGCCAACTAACGTCATTTTGATATCGCAAGCCAACGTCATTTTTAAATTTGCTGTACCAATTATTAATCAAGTAAATGACTTGCCTTTATTGGACGTTTAAAAAAATTTAAGCTTTTTCGGTACTAAAACATTAATAATGCATTTTTAATAGTAATTTTGGTTTTCTTTTGTCATGTTTTTGCCTCTAGACCAAATATCTCTTTTTTAAGTCAATAAAAATGATGTCAAGACTTGTCAATTGTAAGTCAGCTTGTCACTGAGTTACGTCACTGTGGCGAATGAAGGTAGTGAGCCGCATTAAATACACTAGACGAATTATTATGATATATTCATCTCAACTATCGGAAATATTCGATTTAAATATCAAATAAAATTAAATAAGCTATACGAAACTGACGTTAAATCGACGTGTCGTATGGTATTTCTGTGACGTTATTTTTATGTCAAGAGCAGATCAGAAAAATTAGGTCATTGTTCTCTGACTTAGGTCATCTTCATGTCATATCTAGGGATATTTTGAAAAAAAAAATAACGCGATGTTGATGTTAGCATGTGTAGTGGAGAATGCCGATGTTTAAATCGACGACGTGGCGGATATTATTTCTGGGACGTAACTTTCTATATCAATACTACCTCAGAAAAATGACGAATTATCCGTTAATTGTACGTTATCTTCATGTAATTTTGAAAGACATCGACGTGCTACTGCGTAATAAGAACAAATTCTGTACATCTGAAATAAGTGAATAATGATGACGAAATACATTAAAAAATATTTAACAAAAACGTTCAATTGGTAATGTTTAACCAGTTTTTCAAGAATCGTCGATTCGGTCTGTGTAATGAGATAAAATCCATGTAAATGAACGTTATTCGTGGTACGAAATAAAATACCTGACTTTAAACTTGCGTTTTGTTGTCTGTAATGGTGTTCATCCAAGTATTTCGAAGCGTGAAATTTGGGTTTTATAACTTGCATTGCTGTGAAGTTCGGTTAGGTCATATTCAAGTCCCCGATAGCCGTGATCGTCTAGTGGTTAGGACCCTACGTTGTGGCCGTAGTAACCCAGGTTCGAATCCTGGTCACGGCAATGTTCGATCATTGTCGCGGTGGGGACAATTTTTTTTAAATATTATTCCAATTAGTAAGGTTTTTATTGATTTATTGAATATTTCTGTCTTACAGAGTAGCCTAATTTGAAGCTCGATTTAAATATATGACAACATACTCGAAAGAAATATTATTTTATTTTTATGTTTTATAAGAAAATCACTTTTTTCGTTATTTTTTATCTACATTTGAATTGGATTTTTTTCAGAACATTGTTTTAAGACTTTTCTATAAAAGTTCCTATTTAACTTTTTGTTGTTTTTTTTTTTGTAATATAATTTACTTTTATTTCCCGTCTTGTGTTTCATCGTGTTAAATTCACAGGAAAAATAAAATCTGAATTGTTGCCTTATTTTGGTTTTTTTGAATACTTCTCGGAGAAAAAAAGAAAAACTTTTTGTTTTTTTGTAATATAATTTACTTTTCTTTGCTGTCTTCTGCTTCTTCGTGTAGAATTTAAATAAGAAATAAAATCTGCATTGTTGCCATATTTCGTTTTTTTTAATACTTCTCGGAGAAAAATCGAAAAAAAAAGAAGATTTTTTGACTATAGGTATTTTTTCTTTTGTTGCTTATATTTTTCAGTCCAAAATTTGTGAAAACTTTGCTTTTAACTATCCTTCCTAGTGACTAAATCCTCGCTTTAGCTTTCTCATTTTTATTTTGTAACATTACCCTTTTAAAAAGTGACAGGGTTTAAAAAAACGTTTTTTATTAATTCAAAAAAAAGATAGAAAAGCTGTTCTTCGAAAAAAAAAATCAAATTTGGAAAATTCAACTTTGCCAATAAGTTCCAAATACAAATCATCCTAATAAAGATTCTTCCGTTTCTGAAATAAATATTCGTAGTTTTGATAATACTAATGACGAAAATGTGTGGTCAGAATCTGACTAACTCTAGGTTTTTCATAATCTCTGCATTTTGTGCTTTAATTTTTATACGAAATAAAAGTCCCATTTTCTTAGTAATATTTATTTGAGCAGATTTATGTTTCCAAATATTATTTTAATTTTGTGTTGTACAAGAATATCACTTTTTTCGTTATTTTTTATTTACATTTTAATTGATTTTTTTTCAGAGCATTGATTTTAGACTTTTCTATAAAAGTTCCTATTTAAATTTTTATTTTTTTCGTAATATAATTTACTTTTGTTTACTGTCAGCTGTCAATCTGAATTGTTGCCATATTTTGGTTTTTTTGAATACTTCTCGGAGAAAAAAACGAAAAAAACAAAAAAAAAACCTATTTTTATATAATTTGTGAAAAATTTGCTTTTTATTATATTTTCTACTGACCAAACTCTCGCTTTGTTTATGCATTATCATTTTAAAAAAGTGATAGGGTTTAAAAAAAGTTTTTTTTTAATTCGGAAAAAATAAAAAACTTCTGTTTTCCGAAAAATAATTCAAATTTGGAAAATTCAACTTTGTCAATAAGTTGCAAATTCAAATCAAATTCAAATAATCCTAACACAGATTCTTGCCTTTCTGAAGAAGATAATCGTACTTTTGATACGAAATTGTTTCATCAGAATCTATCTAATTCTTGCTTTTTTTGAATCTCTGTATTTTTCGCTTTAATTTTTATATTAAATATAAGTATATTTTTCTTATTAATGATTATTTAAACAGATTTATATTTCCAATTACATATTTTTTTATTTTTGTTTTATATAAGAATTAACCGGAACTATCAATTTTTTAACCAAAACTGAAAAAATAAACACCTCCTTTTACCCTGTAAAGTGGTACCACTAAGTCGCCCCGGGGGACACGGAAGATGCCTCCACGTAGATTGCGGGTAGAGAGTGTTAACTACAGTAATCGGGCATCCGGCCGGTGTCCCCTGGAAACGGCACGAGCCTACACCGAAACATTAAGCGATCCGCACCAAGTGATCGATAATGAATCGGCTTTTATCAAAGCCAACATTTAAGACGACTTCAATTAACATTGAAGGACTTTCTGAAGGTAAGGAAACCATTTTATCTGGCCTGACAAGAACCACCAAATGCGACATTTTGGTAATTCAAGGAACCCACACAGGCCCAACTGCACGGAGACCCAAAATCGCGGGAATGAAACTGGTCTTAGAAAGGCCCCATGATAAATACGGAAGCGCCGTATTTGCAAGACCTGATCTTGATGTCCGATCTGCAGCATTCACGTCACATAACAACATTGAGATTCTTAAAGTGGAGGTGGAGTCCCTTACAGTCACTTCAATATACAAACAGCCCAATGCTGCCTTCGAATTTAAAGATGCTTCCAACTTCCAGTCGCAAGACAGGAGGATTATACTGAGCGATTTCAACTGCCACAAAACACGGAGGTGCACGTCGTACACGACTTCAAGCTACGTCCGTCTTTCAATAGCGGTCGTAGAAGAAGAGGCTATAACCCAGATAACATTTTTGTTTCGGACAGACTTATTCCTTATCAACAAAACATATGGAACATCCACTCCCTAAAACATAGCCCCGCCTCATTTCATGTGTTATCTCCGCAGCAGTAAGGCCTGAAAATGTTCCCTTCAAAAGACAATTTAATTTCAAAAAGGCAAGATGGAATGACATTGCAGCTGATCTGGACCATAAGATCACCTCTCTGGAAGCAAAGCTTGAAAACTATGATGCTCTCATCGACATCGTCAAGAGCCTTTGCACACATCTCAAGGGGATGTAGAACCGAATATATACCAGGTCTTACTCCAGAATCCGCAGACCTGATGACGAGGTACTGAACTCTATATGAGGACGACCCCTTCTCTGAGGATAACATAAATATTGGCAAAGATCTGATGCAAGTAATCTCTAGAGCAAACTCCGATAAGAGGCGAGCGCTAATAGAAGTCCTGGATATGAAGCAGAGCAGCCGACGTGCCTGGAAACTTATCAAATCTTAGCAACGACCCCACAAGCGCTACCCCGAACCTGACATTAGTCACTCCAGACAAGATCGCACACCAACAGCTACCGAGCGGAAAGGCCCAAAGAACCTCAAACGCAAAGGGATCCAGACAACGAAAACGACTGTCTAGCTAAGCCGTTCACAAACAGTGAATTGAAAAACCCGATTAACAGCTTAAAAATTGATAAGGACTAGATGATCTAAGAACAGAGCAAATCAAGCATTTTTTAACTGCAACTATTACATCGACCACCAACTTAATAAACTGCCGCGTAACGAAGTTAGAAATCCTAAAAATATGGAGGAAAGTTCGAGTGGTGGCGCTGTTGAAACCGGGAAAGAACCCTGCATAACATAAAAGCTTTCGACCTGTATCACTTCTGTGTCATCTCTTCAAGGTCTTCCAAAGATTGATACCAAACTGTATATCTAGTAAGGACGAAAGCATAATACCAGAGCAAGCAGGGTTTAGACCGGGAAGGTCTTGCTGCGTCCAAGCTCTAAACCTAACACAACATATTGAAGATGGCTTCGAGGGCAAGCATATTACCGGCTTAGCTTTAATAAACCTGACAGCAGCATATAACACCGTAAACTACCAAAAAGCAGTGGAAAAATTGTACTATGTTAGCAAAGACTTTCGTCTGGTTAGTTTGGTGAAAACTCTTTTGCAGAACAGGCACTTCTATGTTGCACAGCAAGGAAAAAAGAGTCGATGGCCTACCACAGGAAAGTGTTCTGGTTCCAATGCTCTTTGACGTATACACAAGTGGTCAACCAACAGACACGTCGCTTCATCTATGCAGATGACAGAGTCATCGCTGTACAAGGGAAAAGTTTCGAAGAGGTCGAGAATAAACTAAATACAGCCTTGAGAAACATGATACAATATTACGACATAAATCAGTTGAAGCCAAACCCCAGCAACACCCAGGTGTGTGCATTTCACTTGAGAAATAAAGACACCCACAAGAAACAACATGGAGAGAACAAGAACTCGAAGCATGCGGCAACTCCAAAGTACCTAGGCGTGACACTGGACCGCACACTATCTTTCCCAAAGCACTGCCAAAATACAAAGGCCAAAGTTTGTGCTAGGAATAATATTATCCGGAAGGTCTTTGGCAGAGCATGGGGAGCCCAGCTTGACGTACTACGTGCATCGGCTCTTGCTCTATATTTCTCCGCTGTCGAGCATACGCATATGGTTCATGCAAGGCATGTTGACGTGGCCTTAAACGAGACGTGCAAAATCATAACTGGCTGCCTCAGACCGACACCTGTCGAGAGGCTGTACCCTCTATCTGGAATTGCCCCAACACGTGTCAGCTGCAAATTTGTATCCGAAATAGAGCGGCAGAAGCAGGTCGGAAATAGGCGACATCCTCTACACGCCCAATAACCCGTGGCAAGGGCTCAAATCAAGGAAAGGCTTTCTCCAATACACGCTACAACTGCAGACATGCCCAGAACAACGCCGCATAGAACTGTGAAAAGAACAACACCCAAATATGTGGACCGAACTCAGGGGAGAACTTTTACCATACGCCACATGGAAAACACTAAACAGACTAAGAACAGGAGTGACGCGCTGCAAATTAAATAGGATGAGATGGAGAATACCTGTCGATGACGAGCTGTGCGACGACCGGGAACTTCATAACGACAGTCACCTTCTCACATGTCCCAATATGGGAGAGGCATGTTTGATGGAGGACCTAATTGGTGTCTCGGACTCGGAAAGTAAGTAAGTAAGTCTAACCCAAAATATTTTGTTCTAATCCAAACCGTTTGGAATTTACTGCCCGTCAAATTATGATCGCCCTGTACATTTTAGTATTATTATACTTACCTATTATCGTATTTATCGTCTTTATTTTATATTCACATTATTTTCGCAGTCTACTTTATGTTTAAAACAATTTTATATGTTTGTTGTATAAGTTGGTACAACCGAAAAAACACGCAAAAATAGTTTCTGTCCATATTTAGACATTTAGCTAAAATAACCAAAAAAAAAAACTATTTAAATATAGTTTCTAATAGTAGATTCGCAGAAAGTTATTTAAATAGTATCAGATATTTATGATTTTTTACATAAAAAAGAACAATATTATGTAACATGTGGTGTAAAATATTAACGCAAAATAATAAAGTCCAACACTGAGGTCTTCTACGAAGCGCCCTCTAGCGGACCACGTCTTGACGTCCGGATGATTCTTCTATTGCGTAGATGCTAGTCTTTGGTGTAATGAATAGTACCTGGAAAATATCGGCATAGTATGTTGATATGCGAATCTAAAATGTGTTTTCGGTTTGTAATGAATATGCAGGAAAATTAATTTGTATTTTCTGTTCAATTGGAGGCATTTTTGGTTTTAATTCGATCTTTTCAATTTATTTCAAGAAAAATAATCTATATTATTACAAATCTTATGTAACGTGGTATAAAATTTTAATCCAAAATAATAAAGTCTACCAACTTCGTCTTCTACGAAGCGCCCTCTATCGGACCATATATTTGCGTACAGATGATTCTTCTATTGCGTAGCTGCTCGTCTTTGGTGTAATGGTACCTGGATAGTACGTATAGTATGCTGATATGCTAAATCTAAAATGTGTTTTCGATTTGTAATGAATATTGAGGAAATTGAATTGTATTTTCTGTTCAGTTACAGGCATTTTTCATTTTAATTCGATCTTTTCAATTTACCTCAAGAAAAATAATCTTCTCCCGTTCTTCGTGGTAAAAACGATACGATCGTCTAAAACGACATTTAATTCGTAATTTGCATTTCGGTATTGCGAAATGTCGTGTTTCAAAATCGGCATTAATAATAATTTGTAGTCATCGACGAGAAAATTATACTGTATAATTTAGAATAATGCAATATGACTAGTTCGATTCCGGCAACAACTTTGTGTAGTAATTCGTGCTCAAGGATATAGCATTTTCTGTATTAGGAATATACTTATTTAGCATGTTGCCGTATTTTAATTTTTACATTATGGAAAACCGAGCCTTGATTTTTATTTCGCCAATTAAGTTGAGACGCAATAAATAGGCTGCCTTGTGAAAGCTGATTGAACCAAACTTTAGGATCGTTTGGATTAATGTTGGTTGCTATCATTCTTATATCAGGTGGTTTTATAGGCTCTTGCCAAATTTTATGAGATTTTGTATGTCTAAGGTTTTCTTGTGGGTTACTCAAGAAACACTACATCCCAAAAAAACATAGTGCTGAATAACATTTTTCTTTAAAAATGTCTTATACAGGGATGGCCAAAGGTCTGGAATAAAATTCATATCTTTTGAGCAAGCAATGTTTTCAAAAAACACTGAAACACGGTAACTGATTTTGAGTTTTTCACATTTTTCGGTTAAATTAAAAAAAAATCCCAACTTCCTTACCCCCTAGTTACCCCAACTTGATTTTTTCAAATGAAAACCTATGTCTTGTGGGGGCTCGTTGAAAAGCTCATGAAAAATGGAATCCAGCCATACCAAGTAAACAAGTTTTATGTTTGCAATAACCAGGATTTTAGGGACTTATAAAATAACTACTTTAGTGAGGGACTGGACTATTGTGAAAAATTAATGACAGATAAAGAATTTGAACCATTATTATTGTTGCTAGAGCACAAAAAGGCATTTGTGTGTTTTATTTCATCTTCCAGGCTGTTCAGGCTAATTGTTTACTTTAGTTGTAAATCGAAAGTCTGAATATTAGTATCGTGTCAAAAACCACAAATTTAAAATCACAATGGTATTGTCGGAAAGGCAGCGTATCGAAATTTTGATACTACTTGGAAGTGGAGACAAAATAAGAAGTCAACGTGGAGTGTGTGATTTATTTAATGCAAAATATCCCGAAAACTAAATCTCACGAGGGACAGTTAGTAAAATATTTCACGAATTTGAGGAACGCGGTACAGTACATGATTTGTCCAAATCTGGTCGGACAGTTGCTTCGGATGACGATAAAAAATTGCATATAGCATTAGAAATTGCTGAAAATTCTCATACTTCAATGGCTTCATTGGCTCGTAGTCAGGATATTCCTCGAACTACAATTCGAAGGTTTTGAGAAAAAGAGAAATATCATCCGTATTAGGTATGCCTTGTTCAAGAGTTATTGGAAGACGATTATGATTGGCGTTTGGAATTTTGTAAGGAAATGATGACACGGTGTGACGACAACAATGACTTTCCACTGGATATAATTTTTTCGTTGTTCTATTTAAATGAAGTGGTTAATAGGCACTCTTATAGCTTTTGGTCTCGGGAAAATCTACACTGGATATCAGAAGCGTATACGCAACGTCCTCAAAAAGTTAATGTATGGGCAGGTATTATTAACAATAGAATTGTGGGTACATTTTTTTAAGAAAGCCTTACGGCATAACGCTACCTAGACTTCCTAGCATTCGAACTGATACCTGCGCTAGCTCAGATTTTTCTTCATAGAATAGATCCAGATGTACGTGATGAAAGAATTTGGTTCTAAAAAAATGGCGCTCCTACAAATTTTGGTATTAATGTTCGCAGGTACTTAGATCAAATGTTTTCAAATGGCTGGATTGGGAGGCGCGGTAGAATTGAATGGCCACCAACGCCCATAGATTACTTTCTTTTTGGATAATTGAAAAAAAGATTATTAGGATAGGCCGGATAATATTGAAGATCTAAAGCACAAAATCACGGCGGAGATAAGTAATATACCACATGCTTTTATTATCCCCTAGGAGAATGTCAGACAGTAAATGGAGGAAATTTTCAGAATTTGCGGCAATAAATCACCTGTGAATAGAATTTAGTAAAGTTTAATTTTATAAATCGTTTTAAATTATAAATTAAAAAAGCCTGGTTATTGCAAACATAAAACTTGCCTATTTGGTATGGCTGAACTCCATTTTTCATGTGCTTTTCTACGAGCCCCCACAAGACATAGGTTTCCATTTGAAAAAAAAAAGTTGGGGCAACTGGGGTTAGGGGGTTGGGATTTTTTTTTAAATTTAATCAAAAAATGTGAAAGACTCAAAATCAGTTATCGTGTTTCAGCGTTTTTTGAAAAAATTGCTTGCTCAAAAAATATGAATTTTATTCCAGACCTTTGGCCATCCCTGTATGCTGATATCATGCCCGCCATTGGCATAGAGGAAAACGAAATGCAATACGAACTTGTGCCAAAAAGCAATGTTTTTAATTTAAAGCATTTTTGAGATACTTTAGAAACATTTTAATAGAATAATAACAATAAGCAATCAACTAATTAAGCAATCAATTAAGAAGTATAAGCAGTAATTCCAGAAAAAGATTAAATATTCATGGGGGTGATTTTCTGACTAATTTTAAGAGAAAAAATCAGACTAGCATATGCGCTAAACGGCTTAGTGTTTGTAATACAGGCAGTTTAATTTAAGCGTTTCATCTCCTTGTTTAATTAAGTTTGCTATATAGTTACCGTGAGTAGAGTAAGATCAGAATTGTTTTTCCTATGAAATTATGGAAACTGCCATTTTTGGATATTGTTGGGGAAACACCCCAACATGTGTAACTTTCGTTTTTCGCCGTATAGTTTGGTGATAACACCCTGTATGTCCGTAGTATGATTGAGTCATAATTCAAATCCAAATAGGTTTATTTCACCCCAGGTAAATAACAATTTGTTCATTTAAAACATTGTATCTCAGTTACTCCTTAGTCCGAACCTGGATTGTCGGTATAATAGATTCCGTTATATGCAACAATCTCTAAAAAGCAAGGTGACACTCCGTCAAGGAAATCGTTATTAATCGTTCTCAATTTAATATATCTTTGTCTCAGTCAGTGTTGTGTAAACAACAATATGTCAAATAAAGAAAGAACATGTTCTACCCTCTTAAATGTGGTAAAGTTAATTTAGAGCATCGAAGAAGACGAAAAGTTCAAGGTATTTTGTGTGAACGGAAAGTAATCAGTTGAAATTTTGAAGTAAAAGAAAGTTCAATTTAATTCAGTAAAGAAAGAAGTTTAGTTCATTTTAGATTTAAATAATTAAGAAGTTTTGTTAGATATTTAATAATAAGTAACCGAATGTATAGTATCTATTTAGTTTTATGTGTGAAAGGGTGAATGCTTGAAAGTAGTTAGAAACTCTTGCATATATATTAAGCATATTTAATGCAAATTAATTATTACATTATTAAAGTACATAACACCTAAAATACATGTTTCAATTCACAACCTATATATAAACCACCCTATTTTAATACAGTCCACTAATTCATGTGGTTAATTATAAAGTTAATTACCATCCCCACCTTTGTGGTGATAAATAATTTAAAGAAATAATTGTTTATTCCGACCTGATACCATCAATTATTATTTACGAGCAAAATAATTGCCAAGTATTTTAAAATTCAACTTGAATGTTACAAAATTTTACTCGATGGTATTTCTTTAATCTAGACTAAGTTTTGACTACCCCTGCCTCCGACTAAATTACAGATTTATTTTTTACCGACATAATTCATATCCAAAATTCTTTAGTTATCCTATCTTGTCGTGAAGAAGCATGACGTAGTAAGTTAAGGTCATTTTTACGTAGCATGCCAACGTCATTTTGACGTAACAGGTGTCATTCTTAGGTCATAATCACCACCGGATGATCTTTAGTCAACAAGTTAAGTGCATCGATTAATCAGATGAATATAACCTGATTTTATCGACGTCATGGAGAATTCATATTATTATACTTAAAAATGTAATATTTATAACGAGTTAATAAAATGTTGATTGTTTTTCTGTTCATTTCTGTGTCTATTGACGCATTAGGCTAAAGACTGAGACATATTCATATATTCTCGCTTCTATAGTTTGTTCGGAGGGTATTTTCTTTACGTCAATACTACGTCAGCAAAATGACATCAATAGGTTAACTTAGGTTCACCGAATATACATTTTCTTCACGTAGATTATGACTTAGGCGTCATTTCTAACGCGATTTTCATGTAAGGGAGGATGAAAAAATTACGTACATGTGACGTCAGCTGTTACTGGGGAAAATCACTATTTCATAAGCACTAATAGTTTCGATCTGAAACAAGTGGATAAAGGTGTCAAGAAGCATTAGAAAAAATAGAGAGATTCTCAATGAATCAGCGCAGGAAAATATTCGATATAAATCTCAAGAAAAAATTATTTTAATTTTTTTATAATGTGATTTTTGTCTTATTTTGTGACTGACGTTATATCGACGCAACAAATTATTTCTGCGTCATCACTTTCAATATCAATGACAAATAAGTGACATCTTTTATAATATGATATGGCTTAAGTCAGTAACTGTACGTCATTCTAACGTCATATAAAGGTGTTTATGTCACAACTAGCCTAGTGATTGATACAAGCCGCCAAGCTAACCAAATTCTCACTAACCTAGATAGGAGTAGTCAGGATGGCTTGTCTTGAAGTGAGTCTTGGAAGAGCCTTGTATTGCTGCAAAAATAAATGCAATGGAATAAAACTCATATCTTTTGAACAAGCAATGTTTTCAAAAAAACGCTGAAACACTGTAATTGGTTTTGAATTTTTCACATTTTTCGCTTAAAGAAAATAAAAATTTCCGAACTCCTTTTTTTTCAAATGAAAACCTATGGAAAATGAAATCCAGCCATACCAAGTAAACAAGTTTTATGTTTGCAATAACCAGGTTTTTAGACCCTTATAAAATAATTACTGTAGTGAGAGACTATTAGGAAAAATTAATAACAGATAAAGAATTTGAACCATTACTATTGTTGCTAGAGCAAATAATAAGGTATTTGTGCATCTTTTTTCATCTATCAGGCTGTTCAGGCTAATTGTTTACTTTAGTTGTAAATCGGAAGTCTGAATATTAATATCGTGCCAAAAACCAAAATTTTAAAATCGCAATGGTGTTATCGGAAAAGCAGCATATCGATTTTTTGATATTAATTGGATGTGGAGACAAAATAAGAAGTCAACGTGAATTGTGTGATTTATTTAATGCAAACTATCCCGAAAACCAAATTCACAACCGTTGACGAATGAGGGACACGGTATATAGTACGAGATTTGCCCAAATCTGGTCGGAGAGTTTATTTATTTATTTATTTATTTGTAGCAATAGAAAATTACAAAAAAAACTCATTACAAGAAAAAAAACTAACATCTCATAACAGAAACCTTATTCTTATTCTAATCATATAAAACAAAAATAAAAAATAATAATAATAACAAATGAAATGTAACTCCTTAAGCTAGATATATTGTTACTTTTAGGTGCACAATAGCATTCCTAATACTGTGTGTGCACTGTTCACAAATCAAATTAAACATTTTTGAGGATTTAAACTATAATCAAATATCAAATTAATCTATTAGTTATACTAATTTGCATCTATATACTTAATACTGATAACTATTACGGTGTTTAGTTCAGGTAAAGATATGAATTAGAAAAGTCATTTTGCTTTATCCATTCAGTAATCTCTTTTTTTTACATTTTTATAAGGCTTTTCTTTTACAGCTACTGGCAAATTATTATAAATATTTGGCCCTACACAATAAATATGATTTTGACAAACAGCGTGTCTGGGGTTCTGGAGGATGATATTCTGCCGTAATGCATTTCTTGTGTACATTTCATGTGAGATAATTTCCCTGTAATAAGTTGTTTTCAACATGAATCTAATTACTGACTTAATATAGAGCTGATTTAGTGTAAGCAATCCACTATCTTTGTAAACTAGTTCTGTTGGATATCTTTTCATCTTAATAACATTATTTTAATTATCCATTTTTGTGCAATGCACAGTTTATTCAAAATTGTTGTTCCAGCAGAACCCCATACAACTATACCATAATAATTTAAGATTGATTCCGCCAGTGCAAAATAAACAGTTTTTAAAGTATTAAATGTTAATATATTTCTTAACTCATAGAATTTGAAAATGAGTTATCTTATCTGTCACATACTTGATATGATATTTCCATGAAAAGAACTCATCAATAAAAATTCCCAGATATTTCGTGGTACTTAAGCTCGACAAGCCTAAATCATTTTCCTAAGGTGTATTTTTCATGGTTGTGCTTGGGTTTGTAAACAAACCCTAGTAAACAATTAGAAATCTTAAAAATTTGCAGTTTTCGGGGACGGATCCCCGGCCATTGACTGAAATGTCTGAGACGGGAGACGATCTCTCCGAGATCTCTCGGGACGATTCTGACCTAAGCGATCGTGCGAAGACGCTTAAAGAAATTAATAAGCTGGTAAAAACCCTGCAGGAATTCCCTAGATGCCTCGAATGCCGGCATTGGCTCTCGGTTCTTTTAAATTAAAATGCGGCTCATAATGAGCTTGAAGAAGCATTCTTCAGGGGGCTAGATCATATAGCCAAAGCACATCCCAAGAGGATCAAAAACCGGAAAAACGAAGTAAAATCGAAAATTGACTGCGGCCAAAAAAGCAAAAGGGCCCCGTCAGCAACACCCAATAACGATCAATCAACGAAACCTAAAAGTGATACGTCACCTGTATACAAGAAAAAACGATCAGGTGAGATTTCTGAAAACGAGCAAAAAAGCGCACAAAAAAACGCAGTTGGTGACCTTCCATCGACCTTGGCCACAACGAACCTGGAAACTGCGTCGTTAGACAGTAGAGCTACGCCAGACGACGTACCGCCGGCAGACAACGTGGCTCCGCCCACTGAGGCAAAGTCGACTCCTCCCCTGACTTCTGTGCTCCTGACAGTAGACCCTGCTTCGAAGGGCGCAATCCCTAAAAAGGACCCCTTTAAGGTGCCCTTTAAAACTTTAAAGTTTAGAAAGAACATAAAGGAAGTAGAACTAGATATGGGAGGCATCAAGACGAGCAATCGCTTTGAGCCACTCTCCGATACCGAGGAAGATAGCATCATAGATGTCTCACTCGAGAAGAATATCCCAACTCAGCAGACTTCTAGGCCTAGACGAGTCCAGCCTAGACCTAGAAGCACGCTGAAAACCAAGCCTGCACCGCCGCCACCCAATTAATAACTATATTAAGGGTGGTGTTAAAAGCCACCAGGAATTCCTGGCCAACTTGAGAGCGGCCAATGTCCGCGATTTCAAAGTCAAATACACCAAAAATTCGACAATAGTTTGGTGTACCGAGACCAAAGATTGGGCGAACCTAAAACGCATCTTCGAAAACGAGAACATGGAATTCCATTCTTACGCGGATAAGCTAACCAAAACCCACGCCTTCGTCCTGCGGGGCCTGGATGGCGGGATCTTACCGCAAGAGGTGAGAAACGCCCTCATTGACGAATACGAACTGAAAATCAAAGAAGTATATCAAATGCGTAAGACAAGATCGCCGCTTTTCCTAGTGGTTACAGAAGGAAATATCACACTTAAGTATTTGAATCAGCACTGCAAACATCTAATGAGTGTAGTTATCAGTTGGGCATACAGAACTAACGATAAAGTAATTACTCAGTGCAAGAGATGCCAGGGACATGGCCATGCCTTGACATATTGTCAGCGGGCTTGGCGCTGCTCAAAATGCGCGGGCGGCCACCAGATAACTGAATGTAATGAAGATGCCATAAGATGCGCAAATTGCAATGGAGAACACCGATCAACCGACCCGAAGTGCCCGGTGTACTTGTTTAAAGCCTCACAGCTGACTCGAGCGAGTCAACAACCCAACCAGCAGCGAAACTTCAAACCAGCGCCCCTTCCTGAGAGACCAGCGTGGCAAAAGCAGCGTGCAGCAACAACCGGTAGAGACTTTAACAGAAACTTCCCCCCTCTCAAGACCCAGAGCAAAAAGAGTGGAAATGAATGTGAAAACGTGCAGGTGCGCGATAATGTCCGTGTGAATACTGAAAGAAATGTAAATACTAATAGTAATGTAAGTAATAACGAATCTAGGCCAATATTAGATAACCCTATAGTCAACTCATTCACTAGATTGCAAACAGTAACAGACAAAATAAATTCTCTAGTTAATATCGAACAACTTCTCCTAGCACTCGAAGACTTTGCAGGCAGTCTTGAAGCCTGCGAAGGCAATAAAAATGCGATATTTCAAGCTACACTGCAATTTTTCAACAATGGAATCGATAAGTTTAACTTTCAGTTTCATACTGAAAATCACTTACTTAAATTCGGGGGGAGGAGCTTCCTCCGCTAAACATGCAAACCAGAGAGTGGGAACGCCCACCTTCGGCCTACTGTAAATATGTAAATAGGATATAAATGTTGTGTTTGTCATTCCAAAGCAGGGTTTTTGATTCTCTTTTCCCTGTAGATAGTACTCACCTCTTAACATGAATTCAAGACTACTCAGTCATCCTGTGGGTAACGAATATGCAATACGTTTGAAGGGTATGCCCAAGTAAATTGATATATTGGCCTGGATTAACGATTACTCCTAGCTTAGGCCGAGTCCCTTGCTGTGCAGGGTTAACGCCGTAGCGGGTGAAGCACTGGCTTCAAATAAACCCGACGGTTAGATAGGTACTGTAGCTGGTAGTTAGTTAAGGAACTAATGTAACTTATAAAGAAATAAATATGATTGATTGATTGATTGTGCTCGTTAGGGCTATTGGACGATAGTTATTGGTAGATTTTATATCACCTTGTTTATATAGAGGCAAAATCACGGAATTCTTCAACACCTCTGGAACCACACCAGTTCCAAACACAACATTTACAATATGTAAAAGAGGGCCCAACAGTTTTAAGCAGTGGGTTTTTATAATATTGGGACAAATGGAGTCGTCACCCCCTTTCATTTTATTTTTTAGATCTTTTATATGCCTCTGAAGCTCTACCTCTGTTACAGGGCTAAGAAAAAAGGAATGAGGGGCCACCAATGTCTCCCTTGCCTGATCATTGGTACTGTTTGCTTTGATATTTTGAGCAAGCATTTTTCCAACATTGGCAAAATAGTTATTGAATTCATTAGCTATACCTCTTGTTTCTGTAACTTCAATGTTGTCTGAGTTAAAAATGGATTTTATTTCAATTTTATTAGATTGGTCGTTAGTCGCTTCTTTTATGGTTTTCCAGAGTTTTTTAGGATCATTAGCATTTTTCTGAGTGAGAGAGTTATAATAGGTGTATTTAGCCCCTTTGATAAGTTTGGATAATAATTTGCGGTATTCTTTGTATTTGTTGAAAAGATCCAAGTTGTTATTTGTCATTACACATCTTTTCTTTAAATTATCCCTATATCGAATTGAAGTCAACAGCCCTATAGTTATCTACGGTTTTATTCTTTTTTTTTACAAGATAGCTTTTTAATTTCAGTAGCATTTTCAATCATACTTGTTAGCTTACTTATAAAAATATTTGTACATACATCAGCATTCCATTCACTCAGGACAGTGTCCCAGACTGCCTCTTCAAGGTTATATTTCAGTGTATCATAATTTAGGACTTTATAGGAATTAACCTTATTTAAGTGGGAAAACAGAGGTGAAAGCTGAAAACCAAGAAGTATGGGATCATGATCTGTGAGTTTGTGTTCCAAAATTATTGTATTTGTATTTTCAAAAATATTGCTGTGGCATTTTACAAAAAAATGAACCAGACATGACCCGGCATTAATTCATTCTTTATTTTTTGTAGAATTATGCCCAGACTGTCAATAAATTCCTCTTTAGAAGTTGAGAAACACCTATATGTTGCAAAAATATATACAATCTGCCTGTTCTTTTGAAGTGAGACTTTCAAAACTTTTACTTTATCCTCTATTAATAATTCATTCCCTAAAAAAGGTCACTTTTGACATACACAATACAGCCATCAAACTTGTTAAGTTTACTAAAGAAATTGACATATCCAGGCATATTAAAATCAGTAAGATTGCAAATGTAATGTGTTTCAGACATGACAATCACATCCATGTTCACACCGAGAGATTCCAAGAATACCAAAAATTAATCAAAATTTTTATAGATGCTCCTAATATTTACATGTATTATATTCAAGTTATATTTGCTATTGATATGAAAATTTATGCTATCTATATTATCACATACAATAATTGTATCACATTTTTTATAATTATCGAGTAATGTATTTAAATTATTGAATTTTAAGTTTTAGATCTTTTATAGTAACATAATTATAAGACTAAACTATAAGTGAAACCAACGCTACTTAACAATATCAGAATCACATCTAATTTTTTTGGGGTATCTTGATCAGACTTTTTCAGATAAATTGTCCCATTAATGCAAAAGGCAGCCTTGTAGTTTCTTTCCTTCCTAATGTTACGTACCTTCTTGAAAAGCAAGCGTTTATTGATCGGTAGATCCTCGTTCAGAAAAATCCTTCCATCTTTACCCTCTAGTTTGCATTTTTTTACAGTAAGACCCTTTAACAGGTGAATTTTCTTAATCATCTCCCTTTTTAACTCGACACTTCGGAGTTTGACTAAAATTGGGCCATCCTCATTTTTTCCAAGTCCAAGTTGCTTTGGATGACGATACAAAATTGGACATAGCATTAGAAATTGCTGAAAATCCCCATACTTCAACAGTTTCATTGGCTCGTAGTCAGGATATTCCTCGAACTACAATTCGAAGGATTTTAGAATAAGAAAAATATCATCCGTATAAGGTATGCCTTGTTCAAGAGCCGTTGGAGGACGATTATGATAGGCCTTTCGAATTTTGTGAGGAAATGATGAGACATTGTGACGAAAACAATGACTTCCCACTGGATATAATTTTTTCGGATAAGGCTATGTTCTATTTAAATGAAATGGTTAATAGGCACAATTATCGCTTTTGGTCTCAGGAGAATCCATACTGGATATCAGAAGCGCATACGCAGCGTCCTCAAAAAGTTAATGTATGAGCAGGTATTATCAACAATAGAATGTTGGGTCCATTTTTTTTTAAGAAAACCTTACGGCCGAACGCTACCTAGACTTCCTAACATTCGAACTGATACCTGCGCTAGCTCATATTTTTCCTCATAGAATAGATCCAGATACATATGATGAAAGAATTTGGTTCCAACAAGATGGCGCTCCTCCTCATTTTGGTATTAATGTTCGCAGGTACTTAGATCAAATGTTTCCAAATCGTTGGATTGGGAGACGCGGTGCAATTGAATGGCCACCAAGATGCCCCGACTTAACGCCCTTAGATTACTTTCATTGGGAATATTTGAAAGAAAGAGTTTATCAGGATATACCGGACAATATTGAAGATCTAAAGCACAAAACCACGGCGGAGATATGTAATATACCACCTTTTACTTTTACTATCAGTTAGGAGAATGTCAGACAATAAATGAGGGACATTTTCAGCATTTGCGGCATTGAATCACCTGTGAATAGAATTTAATGAAGTTTAATTTTATAAAAACGTATTAATTTATAAAATATAAAAAAACCTGGTTATTGCAAACATAAAACTTGTTTATTTGGTATGGCTGGATTCCATTTTTCATGTGCCTTTCACCGAGCCCCCATAAATCTTAGGTTTTCATTTGAAAAACAAGTTGTGGTAACTGGGGGTTAGGGGGTTGGGATTTTTTTTATTTAACCAAAAAATGCGAAAAAAAAATCTAAAAATTAGTTACCGTGTTTCGGCGTTTTTTGAAAATATTTGCTCAAAAAATATGAATTATATTGCAGACTTTTGGCCATCTCTGTATATAATCAAATAGGAGTCTTTATTCTCATTCCCATAAGAGCTGCAGTATCTTGCACGTGTTACATGAACAAGCGTTCAGGATTTTGGATCAAAATGACCTTAAAGCTAAAATCAAGGGATTTACTTCATCTAATTATTAATAAAAAATATACGAGTTATTGCAAAAAGTTAGTATTAATTATTATATACCTTGAACTACCTGATGTATTTCATTAACGTCAAATTTCAAGCCGCTATGGTGACGGCCAATTCCTAATGGACCATCCTGTATAACCATATTACCGATACGTGTTTAATTTATAATGAAGCTAATATTTACAGTATACACCGTACCTAAATATTCTTAATATTTTTTCCAAGTAAAACTACCATTTTTATTTCAGTATAAATATAATGATTTAATCGATAGTAATGCCATTGGATCGGATCCGACTGGCCTTGTATTTTATGTTGTTAATCACACCTAAATTATTATTATTGTTTCGCCAGATGATGAAGAAAATCTAACGTTTCTTGTGAAATCGTTTTAGATTTTTTTTGCCCATAAAAGTGGTCTGACTTGTAACTTCGTGATTCGTTTAACAAACAGAAATAAATGACTACCATGCGGTAGTCTAATACCGGCTGAATATACCAGTGACTCTACAAAAATCACGCCATAAGGATTTATCTTTTTTTTTATTTCTATGACATTTAAATCGAAGAGTTTGTCTATTTGCATTTGTTGCTTCTTTAAATGCGTGATGATGTAGGATTGGTAACACTGTTTTTTGCTGACTGCGTGAGTATCTAAATCCGTTCTGTGATCTGAACTTTAATTTTTGCGACAACCAAGCAAAGCATTGTTAAAATTTTTTTAACAATTCATTATAAAAAAAATATGAAATAAAATATTTTAAAAATTGGTCCCACTGACCGTGACAATGCTTTTCTTTAAATCCATGATATTATGTAGGATTGGCAACTCTAGAAATATATGTTTGCTGACTGGGTGATTATTTAAATTGGTTCTTTGATCTTTACATTGTTTGAACCTTAATTTTAGCGACACTTAAGCACAACATTGGTATAAAAATTTCAATGATAAAAATGTTTAGCAGTTCATTATTTTAAAAAATATGTCCTCCGCGACAGTGCTTTTCTTTTGAACGCGACAGAATAGAAGTCTACTCATACATGGGTATAAGTATTATAATTTATTGTAAGAATTCATAGGAATAAAATCTATAATAAAAAGGGAAATGTAAGTATCTAGACCTAGATGATTCCCATTGCCGAAGGATGGAACACAAAAAAATAAATCCATCAAGACAGACATGGAATTCAGGAGGAGTTTGGTACTATGACAATTAACATAATTAGCACGAAGAAATAAAGAAAAAAATTAAATTGAATAAAAACTGTGACGAAATAGAACAGACGGAATAAATAACGAAACAAAAGAGAGTGATAATAGAGAGAAACTTGCTCTAGGATGTTCTGGACTCTTTGAATCCTCAGTTTAAATTTAAATAAGAAAGAGGACAGACAAGTACAAGTATCTAGAACAAAATAATGGAAAAAAAAATTTTGAACGCAAAAGCATGTATATAAAGCCACTAAATTCAGTTCTACTATGCAAATATGTTATAAAATAAATACAGATGAAAATCTTAATATTACTATCAATTTTAAGTATATAAGAAAAAAAAACTACAATTAATTTAGGAAAATATACTGCCAAAAAATAGCAGAGGGAATAATTAAAGATAATTTGAAAGGAAATAAGAAACTTCATTGCAAATGCTGGAGAAGGAACTTGGACGTAATAAAAATGAAGAAAAAAAGGAGAGTAGAAAGAAACATATAAAATAGTTGAATAAATAATTTAGGATACGCATCAACTATATTCAGTTTATTTATAAAATAAATACAGAAGCAAAAATATAAATATTTTTATTTATTGCAAGAATCCGTAGGAATGAAAACTATAATAAAAAACAAAAATGTTAATATCTAATCCTAAAGTATTCCCATTGCCAAAAGATGGAATAGAACAAAGAACAATTTAAAACAATTCGAAAAAAAATAAAAATAAATTAAATTGATCTAAATAGATATGGAATCCAGGAGGAATTTGGTACGATGACAATTGACATAATTAGCACGTAGAAATAAAAAAATGAAATAAAGTTAATAAGAGCTGTGGCGAAAGAGAACAGAATTAATAAGGAAGAAATAAAGACAACATGAAAATAGAGGGAAAAGGACACGATTTTAAGTGACATAAAATAGACAGCGTAAATAACGAAACAGAAAAGGGTGATAATAGAGAGAAACATGCTCTAGGAAGATCTCGACTCTTTGAATCGTCGATTTAAATTTAGTGTCTAGAATTAAATAACGAAAAAAAAAACAATTAGAAATATAAAGCAACTAAATTCAGTTCGACAATACAGATATATTATAAAATAAATACAGACAAGGTCTAACTATTATTATCAATTTTAAGAATACATGAGAATAAAAACTACTATTAATTTAAGAGAATATACTGCCAAAAACAGCTAAAGGAATAGACAATTTGTATAGAGTCACTGTAGCAGCACATATTTAACTCAAAAATTATCTATAGAAACTTTCCTTTAGATTCTTTCTGTGTTGTCAGTTTGAGGGAGAGCGAGCTGATGTGTTCTTGAATTCATATTTCATATAATCGCGATCGAATAAATATAATGGAAGGAAAATATGTTTCTTCAGATATACGTTCGTTAGGATTATCTATATACTTTTTTAGAGATTCATTCTGTGTCTTCAGTTTGAGGGAGAGACAGCTCATATCGTATTTTTGAATAATAATACACTCAAATTTCACATAACCACAGTCTAATAAATATAATGGAAATGAAATATGTTTCTACAGATATACGTGCGTTAGTAGTACCTATTTATGTTGCAAATCATCTATATAAACTGTCGTATAGATTCATTCTGTGTTTACAGTTTGAGGGAGAGGTAGCTGATGTCGTGTTTTTGAATAATAATACACTAAAATTTCATATAATCGCAATTTAATAAATATAATGGAATGTGAGATGACCCACTTCTTTAAAATACTATTTCATTAGACCTAATACATTCATTTTTGAGACACCCTATATATGTGTATATTTTGAGACACCCCTTATACATGTAAAGTATAAATCAAGTCATAAATTGAAGTCGAGTTTTTGCGAGGTGTTTTGGAGGATATCCGAAAGGTATTGCTCGAGAACGGAAAAATAGAGAGTCAGACGTTAGCCGAGGGTACGGTTTATTTTGGTGAATTGTTTTGCTTCTGTGTTGCAATATTATGTCCTTAAAAGTCGGTAAAATGAAACTTATAATATTGTTATTAACCTAATTTGTACCATTATATATTTTATACTCATTGATAATTCATATTTGATGGTATAGCGTGTGTGTATATTTTGATATTGTTATTAACATAATTTGCATAAATATTTCTCCTATTTTCATTGACAATTCATATTTGATGGCATAACATATGTATATATTTTGATAATGCTATTAACATAATTTGCACAAGTATATTTATTTTATTCTCATTGATAATAATTCATATTTGTGGCACAAAATGTGTATATATTTTGATATTGTTATAAACCTAATTTGCACAAATATTTCATTTATTCTCATTGATAATTTATATTTGATGGCATAACATGTGTATATATTTTGATATTGTTATTAACATAATTTGCATAAATATTTCCCCTATTTTCATTGACAATTCATATTTGATGGCATAACATAGGTATATATTTTGATATTGCTATTAGCATAATTTGCACAAGTATATTTATTTTATTCTCATTGATAATGATAATAATTCATATTTGATGGTACAACATGTATATATATTTTGATATTGTTATAAACATAATTTGCACAAATATTTCATTTGTTCTCATGGATAATTTATATTTGATGGTATAACAAGTATATATATTTAATGAAATCGTTTTATGCTGTGAATAACACTGCTTTTGCGGTCTGTCTTTTCGTGCTGGAATTTTAGTTTTAGTATGACTGTGATTGTAATGTAAGTAAGGGACTTGATGAATCCACTA
>MU184789.1:4345-34734 GCA_016904865.1 Pissodes strobi
ATATATAATAAAATGCCACCATTTTAAGTATATAATGCCATTATAATGTCGCAGTGTGATGCAAAGCAAACCCATCGGGGCTGCAACAATTTTTTAAACACGCCAATATAAGAGGTACATCTTCATCTTATATTGACAGTCCAAAGCCTGTAAAGTGTGATGGAAAAATTCATCCTGGTTGGTGCCTGCGCAACAGACAGACAGCTTTATATAAATATGCCATAGTCCAAGTCGCCGAAATTCGCTGTGTTTCGCTGGTACCTGCGCAGTAGCCGTCTGCGCAAGTCTGGCTAAAGTGCCGGGATACCTACTTATGGCTATTCTTAAGTATACAATGAAATATTGCTTTATTTACCTACCTGAAGTGTTGTCGGAGAACAGCTTTCTTAGTCTCGGTTCTTTTGTAGGCTTTTTTTGTATTGGTTACGTTCGAAAATTCAAGTAGCTGATACCTGGATTGTTGCTGCGAGTACCACCTGTGACGCCGAGCAACACCGACACCAGCTTCCAGGTATCTCAGGTTTGTCTGTGTAGTGTGTTACCTCAGGAATACACCCGCTATAAAGCAGTTCGTAAAAACTATCTTTTTAATGTCGTTCCACTATGCGGTCTATTTTTAAGCGAGCCCCGTATAAAGTTGAATTCTTGTGACATTCTTGCTAATTGCTGAATAGGTATTTAAATACTCCTGAAAGTTTGACCGAACCACTTCACAGGATTTAACTTAACTATGACATTTCCATTTTTAATTCCTTGCACTTAACCTAACCAACTAAACTTATTAATTTTCGATACTGAATATTACAAATTATAATATCACCAACTCTCGATCTGGGTAACGTAATTTAACAATTTAATTTAACTCGTAATTTAACAATTATTGTTCTAGCGAATTTATAATCATTACTTGTGTTCTTAAAAAGGGAAAACGCATCATAATTTCAAAAATTATATGATTGTATCGGTTTGTTGTTTGTTTACATTTTTTCCAATACTAAACCGACGTAAAGAAATAAACTGGTTGCCAACTGTCCGTTGTCGCTGGTGAGTGCGTTCGGTAATTGAACCGTAGAGCTTAGGCGTTCTTTTGGGAACACAATATTATTATTATCTTTCAAATATTCGAGCTACATTGTTGGTAATTTTGGTTCTTTCTTTTTTTCTATTAATTAAAGCCGTTAACCAGAACTACTGCTTAAATTGGTGTTTTATTTATTTCTGACAATTACTTTTCCTGTTTTTTTGTTCTTTTCATCGTATCCAGGATTTTGCTTTGAGGCCAAAAACAGGTGGCGCTTAGTTTTTTTATTCTTAATTTACCCACACCACTCTACCACATCTGGTACTGCTAGTCGGAGAGCCCAATAAAATTCTGGATTGTTTGAAATAAAGAACACTAGTTGTAGCCACTCAAGTAATTACTGTAATTAGTAATTTTATAAAACATTAACGGGATAACGGCCTGAGTAGAAATCAGTTGAGAAATATTTAGGGGTTATAAAATTTTGTTTATAACATATTGGAAAATTTAAAAAGGTAACATAATATATTTAAAAATTATATGATAAATTGGCTACGTAATAAAATGTTAAATCCAGATAATTTCGAACGTTTTGAAATAATCCAACAGGCATCCGTCATGTTCGACAAACATTGTAGCACAGGTATGGAGGTGGGTATCTTCGAGCAACACAAAAATGTATACAATTGTTTTCATTGAGGCACTCTTCAAATATATGTATTCCAATAATTTTCCTATTATGTCACGCGCGACTGCTTGCATGCAATGAAGATTTACATATTGTGTAAATTCACACCACTAATACTAGTGAAAGTTGTCTCATCAGTCAGCAACATATTCGATGCAAACTGGAGACATTCTTTCATCAGATTAACAAACCAATGGCAATAGTCCAGCAGCTTATTAAAGTCTGCCTTTACTAAGGCTTGATGGAGTACACTATGGTAGGGATGCAGTCAGCCCCAAACAGGGATTACATGGTAGATAAAAATTTAATGGCAAATTATATAAATTGGAAAAAAATCTATTTTGATATTTTGTTCTGATATTTTGATTCCCGTCTAATCATTGAATTTTTGTAGATACCTGTGGTATTTTAGAATATTCTGCGCCGTTGGTTTAGTAATGCTCAAATCCAGCGAAATTTGTCGAATTCCTATATAAGGGTATCTATCAACAAAGCATTAAAATGTTTTGTTCAGAGCGACCATTTCCACGTCTACTGAGATCCGCTATTTGTTTGTTATTGAAATTAGAAACGACCGCTATAAAAATAGAGCTAGTGAATATCCGTGACCAGGTATAAACAATTTTAAACAGCTGTGACGGTTACGTTCTTTCTTCAGAGCTTACGCTTAAAGATGTGTTCAATCCTGAAATCAGTACATCGTTGTTCAGCACATTGTGTGTCTTGAGTGGATGCATTTAGTGTCATTTTCAAAGGATGTCATTCTAGCGAAGAGTAAGTAATGCAGTTTTTAAGTGAAAACTTCTTTAAGCGCGTTTAGCACATTTTCCCTGAGTAGTTAATAAGACTGAGCCGTCAGATTTAACGCGTCGGGATATTGTTAACATTCATTCGGATAATTTTTTAATATTTAGCATTTTTCTCGAGAAAGGTCAAAGATGGAGTTTTTGAATTTAGCATGCTTTTAGCATAGCCTAAAGAAAACTATAGCCGCGACACTCGGCTCGTTTAGTGGGGTACGGAATCAAATTTTCTCCGTGAAGCTCAGTGAAGCGAGGACACCACGCAATTGGAACTCGATGCCAATCATACGCGCTTACCTGGGCCGGAGTGCAATAAATTTTCATAGGAATTAAAATAGAAAAAGATTCGTTGTTTGGGTAAATAGACGTTATGCGTATATATTGTTTTGTTTGTATGTTATATAAATAAGTTAATGTTTATGTGTTAAAATGGGAAAAGAACGGCAGAATTAAACAGCTAGTTAGTTTGTTTATTTAAACTTAAATTTGATCATAAGGTATCGGAATCGGTTCAAATGACTAAAATAAATTGGAACTAACTGAAACCAACCGAAAGTTAATTGAACGACTAACCAAAGCTAGCCAAAAGTAACCATAAGCTCCAAAACAGGCTAAAACGTACCTATCGTAATAGGTTACAAAAATTAAAGTAAGTTAAAACTAACCAAAACGGAATTTAAGCGACTAACCAAAAATATTAAATTTGCTTATAACGTATAGGAACCAATTCAAATGACTAAAATAAATTGGAACTAACTGAAAGTAACCGAAAGTTGATTGAATGACAAACCAAAAGTAACTAATAGCACAAAAACGGACTAAAACGTATCGGAACATATTAAAAATGTTAAAGTAAATTAAAACTAACCCAAATTAACCGAATATTGGCAAGTAACCAAAGACATTAAAATTGGTTATAACGTATCGGAACCGGTTCCAATGACTAAAATAAATTAAAACTAACTGAAATTAACCGAAAGTTGATTGAACGAAAGTAAGTTAAAACTAACCCAAATTAGCCGAATTTTGGCGACTAACCGAAAGTAATCAAAAACTTTAAAATTGGTTATAACGTATCGGAACCGGTTCATATGATTTAAATAAATTAAAACTAACTGAAATTAACCGAAAGTCGATTGAACGACTAACCAAAAGTAACCAAAAGCACCAAAAGGGCTAAAACATATCGTAACAGATTAAAATTATTAAAGTAAGTTGAAACTAACCCAAATTAAGCGAATTTTGGCGACTAACCTAAATTAATTAAAAACATTTAAATTGGGTATAACGTATCCGAACCGATTCAAATTACTAAACTAAATTAAAACTAACTGAAACTAACCGAAAGTCGATTGAACGACTAACCAAAACTAACCAATAGCATCAAAAAGGGCTAAAACGTATCGTAACAGATTAAAAATATTAAAATAAGTTGAAACTAACCAAAATTAAGCGAATTTTGACGACTAACTTGAATTAATTCAATAACTAAAATAAATTGAAAGTAACCAAAATTTGATAGAAAGACTAACCAAAACAAACCAAAAGTAACTAAAAGTACCAAAACGGGCTAAAACGTATCGGAATAGCTTAAAAATTATATTAAGTAAGTTAAAACTAACCCAGATCAATTCAATTTTGGCGACTATCCTAAACACTAAAATTGGTAATAACGTATCGGAACCGAAAGTAATCGATAGTTGATTGAACGACCCAGTTTTGGCGGCTAACCAAAACTAACTATTAAAATTGGTTATAATGTATCGGAACCGGGTTCAAATGACTAAAATAAATTAAAACTAAACGAAAGCTGATTGAACTAACCCAAACTAACTAAAAGCACCAAAACGGACTAAAACGTATCATAATAGGTTACAAAATTTAAAGTACCCAAAAATAATCGAAAATTAATAATATGGAAACATTCATAAAATATATTGTAACAATCATTTGGATATGCTCGTTCCAATGTCAGTAATTATGAATTTCCTGTAACAATTCGCTGTTAGATATCCAAAAACAATTCATTTATTTTCTTACATTCACAAACTTCGATATAATCTAGCACACCATTGGAATTATTTTAATGTAATTGATTTGTCTATGCCACTGGACTGCAGGCATACAGTTTTTGTAATCCCAAATATGATTGCCGGAATCTTGAATTTAATATGAAAAGTTGGCGATGTAGATAGGCAACTAACAATGCATCTATTAATTTTACAGCCTTTCTTCAGTTTGTGACATGACTACGTGCTTTGTTTTGACAGTTACATAATTCAGAATGTTTTGTGAAGGAGGTTTGATCGAGTATTTCGCGGAATTTTCTGATTGAGAAGTGAATTCGTGATTACTTAGTTGGTGGTATTTGAATTGACCTCGTATCGACTCGGGTTTTGTAGGTTGGTCTCGTGTCATCTTGCGGAAGTTAGTTTTTATGAGTTTTGGTGAATAAAACCGATTGTTGCTGAAGCAGAAGTCCCTTTTTCGAATAGACCTTCAGACCTAAGGGTGTAAAGGCGGTGACAACGGCGTCAAGAATGTTTTGTTAATTTCCCTGGAAATTGATAGCAGCTAGGCTGGATATAATAATTTTTGACTCCAATAGCATTTTAGTATGGATTAGCCGACACTGAAGGAGAGCCGAACATCAGGTAATTAATTGAGTGATGGCAAGTTTTTTTTAGCAGCACGAGGACGCCATTTGAGACGTCTTATGTTCGTTTTTTATTTCAGGCTCTTAATTCTACCTTGAAATTTAATCTTGACTCTACCTACTTAACTTTACTCCGAGCTTTACTCTAATTGTAACTCCAACTCTGATGGGATCCTAAATTTGAACTGGTTCGAGTGATGGTACTAAATTTCAATTCATATGGGCAAATGAGGAGAGGATCAGGAGATTCACGGACGCGTTCCATTCCAATCGTAGCCTGGTGGGTAGCAATGTAATTGTTTGTTGGAAAGTGGAAATTACATGGTCGGGATGACTCCGTGGTTATGAAACCACTTTGCTGAAGAAGCGTTTTGGAGCCCTGAGCATTCTCGTCTGGAATAAGATAAGTGATCCTTTTTACCTTTTAGAAATGTTTGCACAATTCCTCATTATTTCATCTTTTTAAAACTGAAAAACCAACATTTCAAAATTTAATTCTAAGTATCTTTACCGTATCTATATCTTACCTTTGCTTTATCTTGTATATTTCCCTTATTGTACAGTTATCTTACCGTAATCTCAACACGAGATTATATATCTTTAACTTTAAGCCTTGTAACTTGGATTTTGATCTTATCAATCAAATTTTGTACATGTATCTCATTGTAAATTAATCTACTGTATCTCAAAACGAGATTATCTATTTTTAACTTTAAGCCTCTTACTTGGATTTTGATCTGATCAATCAAAATAATTATTTTTAGTGAGTACCTACTATGTATTATAGATTTTGACAATGTTAAATTAAGACTAAGTATTACAGGGTACTTAAAAAATATAAAAATGGTGGTTAAAAAAACAAAAACTTAGGAATATCGGAAAAGCTTCTACAGGAAAAATAAAGCTCCTATTAAGGTAAAAATAAAAGTCAAATACCATTTTTTCCAAAAGTGCATCGTTGCTGAAAAAAATAAGGACAAAATTTAAAAAAAGCGGGTTTTTTCAGTAATTTAAATGGATTTTCTCCGCGGTGCACTTTTGGAAAAAATGGTATTTGACTTTTATTTTTATCTTAATATGAGCTTTATTTTTCTGTAGAAGGTTTTCCGATATTCCAGAGTTTTTGATTTTTAACCATCATTTTTGTATTTATTGAGTACCCTGTATAACTTATCTTTAATTTAGCATTGTCAAAATTAGTTTTTTTTCAAACATCAACTTTTATCAAGAAAAAAATTTTCTGTGAAGTCAATAATAAAAAAGTTTCCTATGGAAATGGCGCTTAGATCATTTTTCCCCTGTACCCTTCATATGTATACACATTTTATAGAAATAACATGTTTTTAATTTTTTTTATTAGTCTTACAACCATTTCATCATTTAGCCATGTTGATTTTAGTTTGACAATATAATTGAATTATATTTCAATATAAAAGGTCTCAAAAGAGCGGGACATATTTTCCGATTTTGGAATACTTTTAAAAATTCTAGATAAATTTCATGTAGCATGTCGAATAGCCTCCTTTCCATTCAAAGAATTTGATCTGTTTAACTTAGCGCGAAACGATTTGCATCTTCTTATCTTAGTTATTTAGTAATTATCTAGATATACGAAATTTTCGGTTTGGTGGGGAGTATTTTCCAGGTTGTGGTTATGTGGAAGATAAGAAAGTGCAAAACATTTCGTTTGACAATAAACAGTTCGTATTCTACCATAGAGGCGTAAGTCTCAAAAACATTGTTTTTGCTGGTTGTTTTTCGTAAAAGTCGATCGTTATCCACATATATCTATTATTTCAGATTTGATCAGCACCTTGATATCATTTTGATTCGCTGTACCTTTTTTGGTTTTAAAGATACCAAGGTAAACAAAAAAGCAAAATGTAGGGTTGGTAGCCAAGTTTTTTCTAGATTACATATAAAACAAACACCAATAATTTTCTGATATAAAAGCCTTCTTTATATATTTTTTAAATAGAACACCCTGTATATTACTACATTTTTGGACTCTCTAGTGAAATAAAAACACATGTCGTGTATAATATCCTATACCTATCTTTAGCTGTTTACGAAATATTGACAGTTGAAAGTCGGGCATTTTGACAGGCTCTAAACCGCACGAGATCAAAGAAAACGGTTTGCACATCTCTATCTTAGGTTTTCATAAGCTATGACAGTGGCTTTCAATTTAACCGGAGGTTTAAAAGTTCCGGTCAATTTTATTCGCGGGATAGCGGGTTAAATTCAAAGTTACTGTCATTTGATAGCTCATGAAAACCTAAGACAGGAATATGCAAACCGTTTTCTTTGCTCTCATGCGGTTTAGATTTTAAAGCCTATCAAAATGTCAAAATGCACGACTTTCAACTGTCAATATTTCGTAAACACCTAAAGAAAGATAGGTATAAGATATTATACACGAAATGTGTTTAGACTTCTCGATTCCAAAAATGTAGTAATATACAGGGTGTTCCATTTAAAAAATATAGAGTAGGCTGATATGTCAGAAAATCGTTAGTGTTTTATTTTATATGTAACGTAGAAAAAAAATTGGCTACCAACCCTACATTTTGCTTTTTTGTTTAACTTGATATCTTTAAAAACAAAAAAGTTACAGCGAATCAAAATGTTATCAAGATAAATTGAACGCACCCGTACAGATTGCTCCGATTTAGCGTAATTGTGCACTTCATGCATAAACTAGTTCGTGAACTATAGCCAGATCAAAAATTTACTTTCATTTCACCATCTTGACAATATTTTAATCTAGCGAATACAATGAAAAAGCTGTTACGAAAAAATCGTACATAATACGTTTATAAAATTGTGCAGGTTGCTAAGAATCTATATAAAACAAAATTATGTACTTATATAAGATCTTTTTTAAGCTTAGAAGAGAACAACTAGATAAATCAAAATTTTCAAAATTATTATTGCAGATCTTCACAAGTTCGTCTAAAACCGTAACTACTTATGCAAAATAAAATCTCATATAAAAAAACTTTTGTTGTGTATAGATCTTGTTGATATTTAAAGATTAACTTGGAGCTTATATTATATTATAATTATATTCAGCATTCAAGAATGCTGTACTTACTACAAGTAATCTACATTCGCCATTCTTAATTTCACTTCAAAAGACATTTTTAACTATTTCTTTCAGGTGTAATGTTTAAATAAATATCCGGCTCTCTTTATGCAGCTTTTTGGATCAAAAAAATGGTTATTCTCTACTCGAAATAAACAGTATTTTATAAAACATATATTTTGTGATGAAAGTTTAAATAAAATAATAGGGGAGAGTAACAATTTTAGTATATAACGTCCCAAAAAATTTTAGTACGGCTCACTTCACTAATGATTGCCGGGGGGTTGACGTCAAGTTAGATTTATTTATTTCCTCCCCACTACATAGTGATAAAGTTGGTCCTCGCTTGTCAAAGGTGCCGCGCTTAAGTGTCGCAGCTATAGTTTTCTTTAGGCTATGCTTTTTGGCAACACTTGGGGGCAGCCGACGGTCAATTGTTTTTGACAATCTAATTTTCCCTTAGCGAATTATTCCTCAAGTATGAAGTGTTAAAAATTTTCTTTTGATACACGATAACTGTCGAAAAAAATAATTAATTTTGATGACACATATTCTTTTTGATGGTCTTCCGAACTGTACTGAAATTGGCGAGAATAGGAAAATGTCGAGTATTTCTTGTGGACGTGTATATTTTTGAAATAGCGGTTACTTTGGGTAGTTCTAGCGCCGAAAGAGGTGCAAGAAGCGAAAAAAACCGGAACGACCGACAGTTTGATAGAGAATTTCTAGGAGAAAACCTTCAAATACTTCTTTGTTTCGAAAATGACGGGAAAATACACTTTGGAGGGAAAATGTAAGAACATAGATTTATAGATCAAAAAATGAGGGCTTTTATTTGTTTTCGGGAATAATATTTTTTTTATATAGAAAAGCTGATCATTTGACGAGATTCTACGCCAAAAACCGTGCACAAACCACTTTATGGATGATGCCTTTTTATACAGATTGAACTAGTTGATGTTAAACTTCTCGCCATTTCTAAAAGAGACATAAAGCCTTTAAAGTATTATTTGGAATAATACAAATTATCATCTACCTATATGCCAAATTATAAACATAACAATCAACTATTACAATAACTATGTATTTTGCCGGTCTGCATCCTTTATTCACATTTGACGAACTTATTTCCATCGGCTGCTTAGCTTAATGGTAGAGAGCCCACTTAGCATTTAAGAGGTACCGGGATCAGAGCCCGACGCCTCCAAGACACTTTTTTAAATTTTATTAAGTTTTTAATATCGCTTTGTTGAAGTTTTCACTTTTGTCATGTGGACTTAAACACATACCGTATTTTTTAAGGAGAATACTTCTTGTCAAAAATAGAAGCATAATCTGTGAAATTGCATATATATTATTGCCGATTTACAATTTAAAAACATTAATGTTAACTACCAAACTAACTATCTTTGTATTTAATAATGTTTGAAAATCCACATGCCAATAACAAGCTGTTTTACAGTGCATGAAACAGTGCCATTCTCCGATGTTATCTGGAAACAATTAAACAAGCTGGCATGTTATATAATAAATGCTAGAATTGAAATTCGAATACATCTAATTACGCATTTAATCAGAATGTATTCCACAACTCGCGAGTAAAATAAAAAAAATAATGGAATTTTACCTTTTCTTGGACAACTGATATATGAGGCAACCAAAGCCTAGTATGTCATCATAGTCTGACGCTGGAGTCTCATCCGAAGACACAATGATTCGATGGTGTCAAAACATTTTGACTCCAATTTTCATGCAACTAACGTTTCGAATAATGTCATATCTATTTTATTTCTGTCGGATATCGCGTATGTTTCAACCTCAATTTTGTTTTTGTTTACTTAAAATGAATTTCCATCAACTTCAAAAATGAAGAGCAAATTGGACTACTCTCTTATGCTAATATTTCACAGAAACTAACAAAGAAAACAAAGAATAATTTGGGTTCGGGATATTTTTATTAACCAGAAAATACAAGGCGCTTTAACGGATCATTAAAAATATTTTAATTATCTAAGGATGTCTTTGGAACCTTTACATAAAATACTAAATATTGTAGCTCTAAAACTAAATAAGCTTCACGTTGTACGAGAATCAATTTCTGGTGGCGAGAGATTTGCACTTATATTCCAGGAGACAGGTAATTTTGTTGGTATTTTCCCAGTTAATGCTTATCAATTAGAATGTTCTATTAGTAATACTAATCAGCAATTTCTGGGTATGGCAAAAAAATTTCGATGATTTCCATAGGTAAAAAAAACATTGTCGACTTATTTGTCTGTTATAAACATTTTACATTTACTAATGTAAATCATGAAACATGACAAAAGCAATCTGGATTATCTCAAGTTGAGAACATTAAGTCAAACTGACTGATTTTTTCAGATCCCTAAGCTTTATTTGTGCATGCTTGAAAATCAATATACAAATTAATACTATCATAAACTATACTTAGAGATAAGTCTGGCTGATTTGCAAAATTGCCAAATGAGTCTTCAAAACACAGAAAATTATCGCTCTTATCTCCCCGGTTCTGAAAAATTTTCACAAGATAATACTATAATTCCATGGAAAAACAAGTCTGGCGGTTATTTAAAAACACGAAAACCTCGCCAGAATTAAAATTGCTGGAAAAGTGCAACAAGTACCTATGCAAAGAGACTTATTTGTTCGATTATTGACACCTTTCCTTGAGCAAAAAATTAACATTGAAAAGGTCCTTACTTACCCATGTGCCCCTATCATTGTGACATATATTAACGCAAATATTTTTCGAGAGGTCGGTCGGTCCTTATAAACTGTGTGGAGCAAAAAATCGAAATTGAAAAACCTGAGCGCATAGATGCTTTGATTATTGATGGTTTCTTTCTCATGCAGATCATGAAAGAATGTTGTCTTTCATTTAGAAATATTGCAAAAAAAAAGCAAACGCAAGTATGACGTAACGATAATAGCTATTGTTTCGATCGTTACTTCAAACCATCCAATCAACTAAATTCTTTTGCGAGAATCAACAGATTTCCATTTTCTCAAAATTACTGAACCCAAGCAATTTCTACCATCCGATTTCTCAAAAGAATTGGACAATACAAATTTCAAAGAAGCTTTGGTGTTTTTTTAATAAACTTTTGGTCAAATGATGAGGTAGCACTTATTATTTGTTCAAAAACTGTCTATCTCAATTACAATATGTATTATAAATATGCAGTAGACAATGGCAGAATTTTTCGATTCATTTCCAAAATGATTACGTGCGACAAACACACAGATATTATAATTATCAGGCTTGGGAATATGAAACATCTTAGAGCATCAGTTAATGACTGGTGTGGGAAATGCACAACAGCATATTAACGTAACAAAATATACGAATCCTTGACAAAAAGATTATGCAGTTCAATGCCAGGTTTTCACGCCTTAACTGGGTGCGGTTTTCAATCGACTTTTTTTTTCGGAAAAGGCGAAAAACTTCATAGATCTTACAAGGCTCTAAAAAACACCAGACAGCACTTATAGATCTAGCGAATCTGGCTAAATGTGAATGAAGTAATGAACATTGTAGAAGAATTAATGTATCCATGTATGATACGAAGAACGTCAATGATGCAAGATTCACTATGTTCACAAAATCATACGCAGATTGCAATACAACTTCTTCAAGCTAATCAGCAAAAATTTCGAAGGTTCTGCCCTACCAACTTATCAGTCCCAATGCCTCGAGCAGCTTTCAAGGGCTTCGTAGACTTCAAACTTTTGGAGAAACATTCATTCCAAGTATCCAACAATTCTATCACCTACTAATAATGACTGGGAAGGGGCCGATGAAAGATATATGTTCAATTAATTTGAAGGTGATCAGCTGCCTACGTTTATCGATGAAGTCGTCATCCAGATGAAGGTAAATATTTTTTTGCTGTGAAGTTTACAATAAACCTTCAATTTACCTAAAATGATTAACGAAATTAGATAAAATAAAAATCACTATGATTAGATAAAAAAAAATCACGTGCAAAAGTGGCCGATTCTATTTTAACAGAAAAATTTCCGTAATCGTAAACTGAATTGAATTATCCTTCCCTACGCAATATTATACGTTTAAAGCAACAAAAATATAACATAATTCAGAGAATAAGGAAAACATGACCAGTATCTTCTTAAAACACTTCATGCTGTCACGACAAAAAACAAAGATGACAACTAATTTCTACCTTTCTTAATTCCTTGATCAAAGAAGTTTCTCAAAAAATGCATTCGGCAACACATAGTTCCACAACAGACCGTTGGGCCGATTCATATCGTGCAAACTTGCATATTTAAATTGATTGATATATTAAAATTAGTTCTTCTACTGCTTGGTTTGTATAAAAATAATCATAAACTTAATATTTTTTGAAAGAACAAAATAATCTCAAATAATATACTTAAAAGAAAAATGAATTTCAAACGAGCCTGATGGGCACTGACATTTAATATTTGTGTATAAAACTAAGAAAACAACAGCACAATTGAAATTCGATTGTCCAACGGATAGTGTAATTATATCGAACTATTATAGTTTCGTTCTCTGTACCTATAAAACCTTGAATATTTGATGCTGTTGTTACCGGTTCGATTCGAAAAGCAAGTTGAAACCAGGTGCAAGATAAAAGTAGTAAAAATGAACCTAAGTAAGCTCGGAACAAAAATCATGTTAGAAATTGTTGAAATTAGCATAACAACAACGATACCGACCGAATACAAGGGGAAATCTAAAAGAGTAGCTTATTTTTAATCCTAGTCCAAAAAATGATGGTGCAAAAGAGTATATTTTAATCTAGGTTTGTAACGGGCTGCAATATAATGCTAAAGCACAGAAAATATAGTTACACTATATTTTCTGTGGCTAAAGGTAACTTATTTTCCCGGATAAAATGGCGAAGGAGATTTAAATGAAATTGGCATAGTACGATAGTAGGGGAAACGTATTTCTGTTGTGATAGTGAAAGCCTCATTTTATTTATTGAAATAAAGTACAAAAATTATATAAACATCGTAATAACACTAGTAATGGGAAATCATGGTCCCTAATCCACTAAGCTAGGCATTTCAAAGCTAATGTAATGTGCACGGTTAACTTTACACACATAGTATATCGTTCCCGGATTGAAACTTCAAAAGCTTTACTGTATATCATTATTGTCCCTTGGTTTTCTGTTATTGTGTTGCCTTTCCAAATTGTAAAAAAGAACCCTTTGTCTTATCGCTTGGCTCATTTTCTTAATTGCTGCACTGATCGGTACTAGAATATACCTTGATGGTGAGGATGGCCCTCTGGCTTCGACTTTGCTAATTATGGCTCTTAATTACCAATCTGAGTTATTTTATTAATTGATATACTGTTCGATTCTGGAATATACCTTGATGCCATTCTTTGATTTAGACCCGGCTAATTAGGACTCCTGATTTCTGTTTTTGAGTTATCTTGAGCATCTGGAGTACATTTGAGCCTTTCTTGGAGGTTGGCACTCTATAAGCTTGTATATTGACGGAGTATTCCACTGATTATCCGTTATTTAAGTTTGATAGTATTTCAGCCCGGAGTTGATCCTGCACTAAGACAAGGAAATGGCTCTATGGTTCATATAGTTCAATAGATGTAATTTTGGCGGCATAATTGACAGGTTCCTGGACCTGCGTGTGGTCTTCCCGTTCGACATTGTTGCCAAATCGATGGCTTGTTTGGCATAATGCTATTACTTACGTATACTGATTGTAATTTTGACTGCGACGCGACGTAACGCGTGGGTTATATATTCCCACTGAGCATCTAAAAAGTAACTTCTAACCGGCTTAAAACATTTCAATAGTAAGTCCTTTTATCCCTTGAATTGGCGAATCCGGTAGTATGACGTAATAAATTTCTGGGGCTTTGTCATAAATAGTGACGCTGACAACATGGCATGCTGGGCAGGCGCGGTGATGATTCTTCTGGTGTCGTTATTTTAGGGTAAGCCAATTTAGTTTTTATGTGATCTTGAAGGAATCTAAAGGTCTCACTGCGTGGCTCTCGAAATTGGGATTTTTTCGTTGAGATACTGATATTTAGAGTGAAATATACAGCGCCCTAATAAGGGAATTATTCAAAGAAGTCCTTCAGCAGGATTGTGGTCATCGATGGCTTCGTGTCTGATGGATGATTGTAGAATGAATGAAGATTTGTAGATTCGGTTACCTGCATCCATGTTGGGGATTTGACTTTCGAGAGCTGCCACACCCTTGAACCCCGTCTAACATCTTCAGGTGTATTGTTTAAGTAATTATGGAACAATTATTGATTTAATCTGTTATTTTTTGAGGTTCCGTACCTGTTTCCTTCATATTTTGGCTTGATCACCGTTTTAATTTGCCAAATTTGTGTTTCAGGGGGTTTTTCCGTTCTTCTTGGTCTTCTATTTTCCGGTTGTGGTTCCCTTTGTTCTATGGATTTCCAGTGCATACTGAGACTCTCCCGACTACACGTGGTTTCGGAGTAACCATCAATGTGACTGCTTGTCTCGTTGACTAAACCAAGCCTCAACGCTTACGAAGTGTGAATTCTCTGACACTCCAACGATTGGACGAACACCTGGATCCTGGATGAACTCGCTGTTGGCTTGATAACGTATCAGATAAGTTTTATTTGATGATATTATCTAGTTTTTACAGTGAATTTGCATGATGGTTATTTTTTAATCATTAAGGTGATTTCGGCTGGGTTTTAAGGCTACTTTAATAAAAATTTCGGGCGAATTTGTTTAATGTTCTAAATGATTAAGGGGTTTGCTTGGCTAAAATATAGCTTACCTACAAGTTATTTGGGAGTAATTAGGGTTATTCTTAATAGCTAGAATAGGCGTACTGAATTCTCCAGTTAATCTGGGTAGTATTGGGGTGTTATTATTATTTTTCTGGGTTGTATGAGATTGCGTGTTTTATTTCTTTTCGGCATCGTATGATATAGTTATTTACCTAACAAGGGCGGAAAGTGATACTTTTCCACACGAGGTGGCAGTTGTACGAACGACGCGAAGCCACCAAGTGTGGAAAAGGCACTTTCCGCACATGTTAGGTACAATATTTTTCCCTCTTGCCTAAACAATATGCATATTTTCACAACATTTTGTATTTTTTTGGTTTTAAAAATCAGAAAAATATTTGTTTTGACCAAACTGTATAACGCTAATAAGATATAAGCAAATTATACAAGATATTAGTAAAAAAAAAGTGAACGTGCGTAAAAAAAATTTTTAAGCACGGCGTGCTTAAAAGTTTTTTTTACGCACGCTCAACCTTTTTCAATTATTATTTCCTTCTTATTAATTTTGACCAGATACTGACAGGAATTTATATTTCATATTTAATTTTCAAGTGACAAAAGTGCCTGACATTAGCTGTCAGCAGTTTTTTTTTGGAAAAAAAATCGGAAAAGCATCATTTATCAATTGAGTTCGACGTAGCTTTTTAATAACAATGGTTTTTATGTTCCTTTTTGTTGTAGTAGAAAAATTTTACGGAAAAGGTGGTTTTAGGTGCACCAGTGGTATTACGCATTGATAATACCAGGTTAGGTTAGCAAAAGTACTCATTTCGTTCGTTCTTTGCTTGGGTTTATCGCTATAATAAATCAATCCAAGATTGATGTTTCCGAAAGTACCCTGTATATTGAACTATAACCTGCTGGTATCCATTGTTTTGTTGTTATGGGCCCCTGTGGTATTGTCAAAAAAAACTTAGGTCAAGATATTTTTCGCGGTTGATTTGTGTCACGTTTGCTTCAAAATGGACTTCGAAAATTAAGATTTAGAGCTTCCCGAGTGCATTCTCGTCGACGCAGTATCCGCAAAAAAACAACTTATTCCAGAGAAATCACGTTCAAGGTATGAAAAGGAGTATGAAGCCTTTAAAGAATGGTGCAGAACGAAGAAAACTGTTTCACACAAGGAAGAGGTTTTCCTTGCATACTTTTCATATCTACCAAATAGTTTTGTACCATCTACGCTATGGTCAAAATTTTCCATGTTGAAGCTATCCTTAAAGCTTCATAAAAATGTAGATATTGGTAGGTATTACCAATTGGTCTCTTTCATTAAACGAAAAAACGTTGGCCTCGGGCCAAAAAAGTCTAAGGTTTTCGAGAAAAATGAAATCAATAAATTTTTGACAGAGGCTCCAGATCATATCTATCTGATGAACAAGGTAGTAATAGTTTTTGGAGTTGCTGGCGCCTGCAGAAGAGCAGAACTGGCAAACTTGCTTGTGAACGACATAGAAGAAAAGGAGGATATATTGGTAGTGAAAATTCAAGACACAAAAAATCATACCTCGAGAAGTTTTGTAGTGTGTGATCCTGATAAAGACAGAGTAAGTTACATGAACCTATATAAAAAATATAAGTCATTGAGACCAACCAATATACCTCACCAGCGGTTTTTTGTCTCCTATCATAATGGAAAGTGCTCGGCACAAGTTGTTGGTATAAATACTTTCGGAAAAATACCCAGCAACATCGCTGGCTTTTTACTTCTTCCAAACCCAGAAACCTATACTGGGCACTGTTTTAGGCGATCCTCGGCCACTTTATTAGCCAATACTGGAGCAAATATAAGTACTCTGAAGAGACATGGTGGCTGGAAGAGCTCAACTGTCCATGAAAATCAACAACATCAAGAGTCGGATGAACCTTTGTCGTCCACTTCAGTGGTAGAAACACAAGCTTGCACATCGACATCAGGCTTTCAGTGCGTAACAACTACTAGGTCAGTATCTGAAAACAAAACTATCGAAAAAGTGGCTGCATCAGTTTTAAGTCTACAAAATGCTACAAACTGTACATTTAACTTTCACGTACTTGGTTAAGCATTGCTGAACAAACGCGCTAGGCAAGGTGCATACTAGTATTGAACTATAGCAGCATTTAAACTTGCTTTCTGTTATCGACGCCTTAGTGGATATTTGAATTATGTTTTGTTACAATTGGTATTGTGTTTTATTATTGATGTTAGCTCGATTGTTAATTTAAAATAAAATAAGAAAATATGAAAACGATTAAAGTTTTTTTCATTCCTTATTAAATTATCGAAAATTAAAACCGTCAAACCGTTTAACCTGTTTTATTCCAAGCGTGCGGAAAAAAACTTTTACGCACTAGTGCGGGAAGTTCAACTTTCCACACGCATATGCGTGCGTAAAAAACGTTTTTCCGCACGCAAGTAGGAAAAATATTTTTGCTTTGTGTGTAAGCATAGCTTAACGATGCCAATTTATACCAGTATACCTCTTATGGATACTATTTAATAGGTGACAAATTTACTTACATTAATCTATCGTATACTTGAACTAAATCTGTGTTCGTAAAAGTAGTTAAGTACACAAATTCATAAGATACTTAACCTTATATATTCGGTTACTTATATGACGGTTAAGAACTGGTTTCTGGCGTACTTACTATAACCTCTCTCTTATTGACTTAATGATTATTTAGAGTGTAGTCTCCAAGGAGTTATCACATTTGTGTACCGTATATGTTGATAGCACCAATCAAGTGCATGTAAACGACACGTGATCAGGTATAACACAGAGTAATGCTTATTTTAAACCGGTACTTCTAACCATCCATCTTTAGTATATATCCTAATAGATATGCTACATTTAGAAGGTATTCTTCCTATAGCAATTTTATACTTCATCTAATTCAAAAGTATAGTCATCAAAACTGAATATACTCGTTGTTATTGTTGTTTAATTGGGGGTGATTTTTTTTGTTGGAGAATAATTCGTGGATATTGGTCGAATCTCACTGAAGATCCTGCATCAGGGCATGGCGAAAAACTAACCACGTGGTGCTCAGGCATTATAACTCGACACGTCCCTTCTCCACTGTCTAAAAGCTGGGGGCCGCCGTTGTTACCAGCACTAAAGTCTGTACCACTGATTGTGAGCTTGGAGATTTATGTGAACTATTATGGGGTTTGTATTTTATGTAATTAAGCGTTACAGATTTACCAAATTTTACAGTGGTTTTGTTAGAAGTAGATTAAAAAGCAAATTAATAGCGCATGCAGCTATTATACAATTAGATATGTGAATCAAAGACTGCTGGGATTGCGAACCATTATTTTAATACTAGTAGTGTTGATAGGGTAAAATTATGACAAAGAAATGAAAAAATTTCAACCCTATCCCGGTTAAGGGAACAAGCACCAGTATGCATGGAGAAACTGAAAAAAAATTGGGGAGCAGGTACAAGATGTTTTAAACCCCAAGGAGTGGAATGAAATAAATAACTTTTTTCTATTTTGGTATCATAAAGAAGTCTTTCCGATACGCAAAGTAGTGTCGAAAATAAGCTCTTTTCGACACTACTTATGTTGACTGCTTGCTATGATATTAACAAAATTGTTCAATGTCAAGGCTCACTAGCAAAAATTTCGATACCGCTTTGAATGGGATTTCTAATAATACAGACGTCAAAAGTGACAAGATGGCCGTCCAATTTTTGATCGCGACTTGAATAAATTAATGTCTTTCATTAAAAAAACGTGCAAAATAGAAAAAATAGTATAAAATTCACGTTTTAAAAGACATTTAGCGCACTCGCACGTTAAGACACTCCCCGCAAGCGGGTCGTTTCCTAATTTCGTGCTCGTGCGATAAAATATGGTCTTTTAAAACTAGTATCTTAATATACTATTATCTAGAAACATTTAATAATAGATACACACCTATGTTGACGTCTCGTTTGACATAAATGTTAAAATTTCGAGTTCTAGTTGAATATTTTGTATGTTTATAGGTTGTAGATAAAGTATAGTATTTGGCTCCCGTATAATGAACCACAATACACTCTGATAACTGTAACACTCGCCGCAAAGTGCTTGTATAATAGTCCTCCTCGTTTATTATGGCCTACATTATACTCTCGTTAAATAATATTCTATAAATATCATTTAAATAAATCAGTTAATTGTGAAGGTAGATATTAGTTGCACAATAATTTTGGAAATAATGGAAGTACCAAAAAGCGTATAATAATGTACAGGGTTATCCAACGAGGACTGCGATTTTTTGACTTTCCCTGTACTTTTATAAAAAAAAAACTGAAATAGCCATCTTATGTAATTTTCTCCCGCGAATTCGGATATGTTCAGCAAAAAACAATTGAACATCAAATAAAAGTTCTAGGGATCACTTTGATATATTTTTAGATGGGATGCCATATTTTTAATGTGCTTATCCGATTTCTCATATAAATTTTGATCTAAAATGATGGATTTTTAATTCAAAAACGCCTTTTTTCTTCAGTTTTAAATTCGGAAAATGTTCGTCTACCGTACGATTAATACCTGATAGATGCATACCCGTTTCACCTCTTCAACCTTTAACCTGCTATAAAGCGGCTGTCAGTCAGACCAAATAATCAACTTTCAAATGTCTATACTATATTTTTCACGAATTAGTTACAAATAATGAAATATTCTTTAGAAGAACGACTAAGTGTAATAAAATTATATTACAAAAGTGGAGAGAATTCTCGACAAACACAAAGAACATTTTTTGAGAGTTTCCAGAGACACATTTCAGTAGATACAATTCTCAGAATTAAGACCCTATTTGGAAGAAAGCAAGACATTGAGAGATAAGCCAAGAAAGATGAAAAGACAGAATAGAAGGAATCAGGCCATTGTTCAATATTTTACTATAAATCCGAAGAGTTCTATTCCGCAAGCGGTACGAGAAGTAAGGTATGGTCCAGGACTCCGGAGAGTAAGCTATGACACAGTTCACAGAACTCTACAAAAATGTGGTCTAAAACCATATTGCATCCTTCCCGTTCAATACTTAACACAACATCAAAAAGAACTTCGATTTCGATTTGTTGCTTCAATGCTGATGAGAGTGCAAGACGAAGATTATAATTTATATAATAAAATTCTATGGACTGACGAAGCGTCATTTACAACATCGGGGGTATACAATCGGAAAAATACAAGATACTGGGCAGCAGCATAGATATGAAATGATAAAGTTTCAAGGTAGGAGCTCACTTAATGTTTGGTGTGGGATGTTAGAAAATCGAATCATTGGTCCACTATTTTATCGTGGCTCTTTAACAGGCCAAAGATACCTCCAGTTTCTTCAAAACGATATCGAGGATTTCTTGGAAAGATTGCCATTGCAAGTCTACAACAATATCATTTGGCAGCAGGATGGTGAGAAGTGGTAACATTCTTAAATGAGCATTACAATCAGCGGATTGGCCGTAACGGAACAATTCATTGGCCACCAAATAGCCCCGATATCACGCCAATGGATACATTTTTATGGGGTGATTTAAAAAATGTAGTTTATCAACGACCGAACAGAAGTCTCAAGGATATTCAGCAAAAAATTATAAATGAAATTAATAGACTTAACCAGGACCAAAATATTGTAATATATTCCTTGGAGAGACTGAAAACTGGGCATCGGTCGTGTTTTGAAAATAATGGATGACACATCGAACAATTCATATTATTGAGATTAAAGTTATTAAGTTATTAAGTTAGTTTATAGTTTTTTCTAATATGTCATACTGTTTTTTACGCAAACAATAATAGATTTGCAAAAAACTACCATTATTTGTAACTAATTCGTGAAAAATATAGTATAGAAATTTGAAAGTTGATTATTTGGTCTGACTGGCGGCCGCTTTAAAACAGGTTAAAGGTTGAACAGGTGAAACGGGTATCCATCTATCAGTTATTAATCGTACGGTAGACAAACATTTTCCGAATTTAAAACTGAAGAAAAAAGACGTTTTTGAATTAAAAATCCATCATTTTAGATCAAAATTTATATGAGAAATCGGATAAGCACATTAAAAATATGGCATCCCTTTTAAAAAAAAATCAAAGTGACCCCTAGCACTTTTATTTGATGTTCAATTTTTTTTTTGCTGAACATATCTGAGTTCGCGGGAGAAAATTACATAAGATGGCTATTTCAGTTTTTTTTTTATAAAAGTACAGGGAAAGTCAAAAAATCGTCTTGTCTAGTCCTCGTTAGATAACCCTGTACCTAAGCAAAGACGCACAATGAAACACGTTTTAGCTTTGCTAAGAAGCTTTTATTAAGTAGTCAGTAATAATTGATTAAAGGAAAAATTTATGAACATTAATAGGGTGAATATGAAACATTTTTAAACTCGTTATTCTTTAGTTCAAAGGGTATGAGAACTCAATGCCATTATAACGTAATTCTCCTTCATTATTTAGCCTCTTTTCATTTTATACTATATTGTACGCAGTGGCGTAGCGTGAGGAAAACATTAAGGGATGCAATGAGCAAAAAGTGGCAAATGCGCCTCAGACAAAAAACGAGCGGCTAAGGATCGAACATTAAATTTTCTCATTGTTGGTGATGAAACTAAATAAAATATTACTAATCTTTATTCAAATTATTATAACCCTAACTAATCCAAACTAACCCAAACAAAATCTAAATAATTTCAGCAAAAATACACACAAAATTCCGAATTCGTATTCTACTAAACGCGGAAATCAACAATAATTAATATTCTATCCTATTTTATTTCAAATAAGGCGGGAATTTTCAACTAATAGACGTCGATGTTGACCGCGATCCTTAGACTCGCGTGACGAAAAATTGTCTGAGACCGCATCTAAACTTTGCCATAGTTTTTTAATATTTTATTCACTGTTACCTTCTTTTATGCCATGGGATATAAAAATGAATCACCAAAAATAAGACATACATCATACATATTTTAATTAGCATCAAACCATTTTGTATGCTTACTCACTATTGAATAACAAAAGCGGAGACAAAAACATAGAATTTAACTTTAAGAATTTTTTAATTTTTTATAATTTAATAATTTGTAATTTGTACTAAGATAAATTACTGAAAGAAGTACGTAATAGTTTTTCTATAATACAGTCACATTTCTCACCAGAAAACGCCCACGATAGAACAGCCGAAAATGGGACGAGATGTGTTTACTCAATCGCATCACCAAGAACTTAAAACTTGCCACAGTTTAGCCGTTCTCCTAGAGAAGGTTCATTGACAACTCGCGGGCAACACAATGTAATTTCCCGGCCGGCTGATGTGAGGTACACCGACGCATCCTTGCATCGTATTTTTCGTTCGCTTCAGGTTTCGTCGGATCAGGGTGGTCGCGGTCGACAGTTTAATTATTAAATATTTTTTCTGGATAGGTATTAGTTGTGTACTATGCAGAAGAATTCCAGAACAAGCAAGATGGATGGAAATTTATTGTATAGAAATAAAAATAAAATAAAAGAACTGAATATTGTGGAATTTGAGATTTTCTAAAGGGATGCGACGCATCACTCGCATCCATGCACGCTACGCCACTGATTGTACGTAATTGAAATAAGAGAGTGTTTTATATTATAAAAGTTGGAGAATAATATTTTAAACTTACGTTCTCGAGAATGCCACACTTTGCGGCACACTTTCTCTAAAATTTTAGCGGATGTGATCAAGTTAAATTTCCCATATAACCTGTCATTTACTGAGCCCTGTGCATGAATAATGTGGCAAATTAAATAATAACAGAATTTATTTCCATACTGAATGAGCCATTCCAAAACATCTAAACGGAATAAGGTGTTAAATTAAACTGAAATTAATTATTCTAAACATTCCTTGTCATCCTCACATATCACCTGCAACAAACTTATTTCGAATTTATGACTTACTTCTGAGGCACTGAACTAAGCATTTCAGTTATTCTCACGCACATTGGGTTTATTGCTTGACTATCTTCTGGTGGGTAATTCATTTTATGAGAGAATGATATCTCCATTAATTTTTTGTTGCTGTGGTGCTTTTCGCTTTGGCTCTACTCTTCTTTCGGGATCGCTTATGTAGGAAACATTATTAGTGACGGAGTTGGTGAGAGTAAATTGGATACTGACCCTAAATTGCATGTGGTCATCAGCACTTTCTCTTCTTTTTACTGCAGAGTCGCTTAGGGTTTATTCTCCGTTGAGAGTATCTTAAATTCCTTCATTTCTTGACTTTATCAAGTATTGAGTGCAAAATTCAGCTATCTCCAAAAATTTCGAAATATAGTTGATCTAGTTCACTGCTAAACGAAATTCCCACAAAGAGGATATTGCCAATACACAGCGATTAAACAGCTTTTCAATCGCTACAACTTGTGTATCGCCAATGCCTTGTATTCAGGTTACAAACTATAAGTTTATTGTTGCAAAAATCATAAAGTTGTTATCTCCGTTATGCTTTCAATTTTCTTAAAATTTTCCGACGCCGTTATCAACTACGAGCAAAAATTAAAGAAATACAAACCAAGAACACAATTTGTAAACATAAAAACCATAAAGCAAATATAAAATCAAAATAATTGTTTCTAGTTTATCTGGTGAATATATCTTCTTCGTTCATCAAATGTCAAATTTAGATAGATTTTGGACGTCGGAAATCGGATGTATCTACTTTCTTCATGTGTCTTATATTTATCACACCGCGCCCTTCCTTTGTTCGCGAGACTAGAGAAAATAACTTGTTCAATTATATTTTGTATGGCTTACTGTTCTTCGAGCCTTAACTTTATATATCAGATCATGTTGGCAAAAAAAGTTGCATCAATTTCAATTAAATAATAATATTCACGTTTGAAATCATTTAAATCTAATTACAAGTCCAGAATTTGGCAGTACTGCGAAAAAGTAGCACTGAAAAAATAATGCAGGAAGAAATAGCGCACGGAATTAATAGCGCATGGAAGAAATAGCGGCTGGAAAATATGGGGAAAAGACAGCGATTTGTTAACCTACACAAACCCCAATATAACTTAGTCTTCGTGGTACTCAGGGGCAATCCGCAATTCTTTCAAAATTTGTAAAGAGTAGAAGGATTAGATCGCAATATGTTAGTTAGTACCGGTAACCAAAGCTCATCTCTACACTGTAAAAATAAATTATGTAAATTTACTAGAAATATCGTAATGCCTACGATATTTATAGTAAATTAACTTTTCATAATAATATTATGTCATTGTACGTTAAAAGTAATTGTGATATAGTGATTTCGCAGTGTAAATTATAAACAACGCGAGCGGTCAACGCAAGCGATTATAAACCTTAAACGTGCAACGATCAGCCCATTTTATTATATAAATACTCAAGCAAACGATCAATTCGGCAGACTTTGTTTTTCACCCAAACCAGTTCATTGCAAGCCCACATGTGCGTATTACCTAAACCCGAGTTTTGCAGCAAACATGTGCGTGGATTCGACCTTCCCACCCAAAGTAGTAAAAGTCGAATCTACGCTAAATTTATTCTAAAAGAGATAATTTCAAAGTAGAATCTGTCAAGTACTTAGAGTGTAGTGTAAGTTTTTAGTGAAAATAAGTCAAAGCTAACCATATATAAAACACAACCGAACTCTCACAAAAATTACATGATAAAGCAGTGACCAAAGACCTATAGGCAATTCAAAAGTATACCTCAATATAAAAGACATGTGCACTTTAGTTATCGGGTACTATGTAAATTTATCAAGTCGATGACCAATAGACGTTGTTATTGTTTATAACTGAAGTGCCTTATTTATCATCTCTTCTCACCTGACGTAGATCGATCCCGAATCTGAGCTACATAACCTGCCCGCCATCCAAGGCGTGGCGTCACTCCATACTGGTCGTTACAATATACTTCATTATCATTTTTTTCCTTTTCCTAGTCAAAAAAGTGGAAAAAGGTTAAAAATGATTCATGTTCTTTGTACCTTTTGTATCTGGTAGTCACAACTAATTTACCTTCTATATCTTTAATAAAATTCACCATCAATTGGCACAGTTCCTCTCTTCGACAGGCCCCAATTATTTTCATCATCATAGTAAACTTCATCACAAGGTATTTGTCCTTTGCTGCTTCTTGGAAAGGGTATTCAATGTTTTCCTTTGTTAAAACCTTGTATTTTTTAGCTGATAAACTTCACCTTTTCGCTTTAAGAATACTAGCGTATGTCTATGTTTTCACTTACGTTCAGTTGTTTTTTTGTTATGGAATAGTGAAAACGTAAGGTAGATGATTTCCATACCCGTAATATTTCTTCGAATAAAATGATCTGTGTATAATTATTACCAGACACATTATTTCACTTCCACCACTCGGTAAATTTTCCATATGAAATTTCATGCCATTCTATTGACTTCTTTGGTAGCAAATCGAACGTAGCTCTGTTTGCTGGTTTGTCGGTTTCAGATATTGGAGTATTTTCTTTATTTTACCTAATGAAATTGAAAAATTTGGGAAACACAAACTTTATATCAACTATTTGAAAGCTTTTCACTAACTGCCATCAACAAAAGAAAGGTTGCTAAGTAAACTATTTTTACTATTCTTGATACTTAATATATTCTTACAACTTTTATGCAAGAGCATACAAATATGTATTAAAAGTTGTTTTAATTTATTCGAAGAGATATGAGTCTTATATCATAAATGACAATCCTCTGTTGAGTTCACCTTAACCCTTTCTTTCAGAAAGGGCCACTGCTTTACGTCAACAAGGAGGAAAATTACAAGCGAAAGTATAATTTAGAACACATTCTAATTTCCCCGCAATTAACAAGCTAAAGGATATCAAACAAAGTGGGTAATTTAGGTGGAAATACACAGCAAGAGAGTGGTAGTATAGCATAGAAGCACAAGGATGGAATAATTACATAAACTACTACTATCCCAACTTTAGTGTGCAATTGAATTGAAACACAGAGAAACTTGTTGGATTATGTCATAACTTCTATTATTATTGTTCTATGTCCTTTCCTAGAACTATAAATGAATAAATTGATAGAAAGCTAACAGAACTCTAAAGAAATAAATAAGCAATTTGTGCTTCTGAAGAAGTTCGTCAGAATACGAGAGTATGATACAGTATTCGGTTTGGCTAACATTCGTAAAATATAATAGTTTCAACGATCTCCAGATCAATCAAATCATTCACCTACAAAAATTTGGTTAGATTAGAGCCTTCCGATGTCGGCATACAATTTAATGTATCTAACTACGGCAACTATTGTAGAACGGGAAGTAGTGAAAGTATGTATCTACAAGAGGTCTAAAATAATTGGTACAAGCTAACAGAGAAGTCTTGTTTTCAACCTGTAGCATTCTTAATATTTAGTTTGGCCACACCAACTAGCATTTTCGTTTTATAAAATTATAAAGAACCTATTATTCCTGGATTCATTGAAGTGGCGCATCCAAGTGGCGCCGCGCCGTCTAAGAACGGTGAACGCAAGCTTAGGAAAGAAGTTACTGCTAGTTGAGGAAGGTCAGCTCAAGGATGATTAGATCGTATGGTCAAGCTGCATATGGTACGACCGGATACAGGTCTGTATCTGCAAGGAAAAAGATACAAAAATAAGTTAACAGCTGATTCATATGATAATTAAAAAACATCATGAATCAGTGAGATATTAAAATGGAGCAATACAACAGATTTGTATAGGATAAAATAAAGGCAGCAATGGAGCAGGAGAAACTAGTGAAGATAACGAGGATAAGGAAAATAAAATGATATAGGGAACAAGTACATAAGTAATAAAAATATAAATTAAACTAAGAAGAAACTAAGATAAACACAAAAATTAGGTGAGAGGCAAAGTCTCAATTGTAAATATGTGTAATATAAAACCCGAGTGCTCATAGAAAATTATATATACAAGACGTTTAGGAGGTTAAAATATAAAAAAGGAAACTAATAAAATGTATATAGTGAAACAGAAAGTATATCCAGAAGAAGCAATTTGACATACTTAAGTATAATAGAAAAATCCGCGTGTTATAAGACAAGTATATAGACAAAAACCTTTCGGAAGTTATATATATATAGGTACTGTATATATAAAAATAGACAATATATATAGTACATAGAAAAACATATAATATCATACATAGGATATCAAAGAAAGAGAAGTCGAATATAGTATATAACCCAAATGTAATAGAAAAATTATATTGACATTTATGAGGCTGAACCAGGTGTGAAGATATATAGTAAAACAGGAGTAAATGGGCCAGTTACATGATTATCGTTATCGAGAAAAGCAGAAAAACTGAGGTGCCATTGGAACTGTGTACCGAAAGTATATACAGGAAAGAATAACTGTGTATACAAGGAACAATCACTGGTAGAAGTTAGAGGTTTCCCCATTCTTCGACTAGAGCCTAGAAGATAAAGAAGTTTAAGAAATTATGATATATGTGAGTAAAATAATCTAGTAAATAATTGAAAAATAACTAACCTTAGAGTCTAATCCAGGTCAAATCGAGTCATTTGAATTATTAAGTATATAATATTGTCGAAATCTCGTGCCTATGTCATATTCCAGGTCAATGTGCAAATTTGCAGACCACAGTACCACAAGTCGACCAAAAAATGGCACATTTCACAGTATAATTATAAACATTATAAGATCCTTTACACAAATAGTGCACTATATAAAAATCGACCTTTCCCATTGGTCGATCCGCATGGCCCTCCGCTCGCTACGGGGGCTCAAGAAAAGGAAACTAACCAGGTGCTAACCCAATCTAACCCAAGACATACCCAAAATCAAGAAAAAAAGCTGTTTAGAAACATAACCTTAAAAAAAAATAAAAAAAAGCAACGGGGTTCGAACCCGCGTTTTCCAGGTGAGACCCAACGATCTAAACCTCTACACCACTAGAGCTCTTGATAGAAATCGATTGCATCACGCAGACATATCGTAATACGAGATGGATCGACCAATAGGAGAGGTCGAATTTTACATAGTGCACTATTTGTGTAAAGGATCTTTAAATGCTAAATGCAACTACATACTCAATAGTCCATCTGCCAGGTTTCGAGTAAACAAGCATTCTGCTAAACAACGCAAATTACCATGGAATACAGGAGCCAATCCGCCAGGAGAACCATCTGTCAACAACCAGCCCAACAGGTCAGAAAGAATCCACCAAGGACAACACCTACCAGATGGAACGCTAACTAGGGGGAAAGCCTGACCAATAACCAATCAACCAGCCAAACGACAGCCACCAAGGAATCTGCAAGAAAATATGGCGTATCCGGTCGTCATCTAGTATCAACAAAGCGAAACAGAGGGGACCAGCTAAAGAGTAACGTATAGTTTTCCCTTATTAAGTAAAATTTTTGTTAGTTCAGTATATCAAGTATAATAATCGGAATGTAATTTGAATATCATAAAAGTAAATCCAGATCCTATTACAAGGCAATAACACAAATAAATAATAAGATTCTTAAAGGCATGATATGGATAGCTGCAAAGATATTTCATTTCTATAAACATTGTTTCAATGCTTTAAACTTTAAACAAAGTCAACATGTTGAAATAGGTCAGCGAGTTTAAATAAGTCGAATAAGATGCAATACAAAGCCAGCAATTTTTTTATGAGTAAACAGTGAGTCAGATAAAACGCTACTAATATTATAGTATATTATGATATAAGGGTATAAGAGGGCCTTTAAAGCACGACGCGCAGCGGAGTGTTTTGTAAGTCGCAAGGGCTTTAAAGGTGTCTTATACACGTATATCATACGCTATTTTTTATTACGAATGCATCATAATCTCAAAGATGTTTTAAATATTAAACTTAAGGGATATATTGACGAATATATTAATCTGTCACATTTGACGTGATCAAATGTTTCTATAGCAACCTTTAAAAAAGTAGGCACATCATAAACATCATTTTAAGCACGCTGCAGCGTGCGATAATCGTTGATTATGATGCATGCGTAATAAAAAAAATATTAAGTATTATTTGCATGGACAGGCCCGTATTCCATATTTATAAAATCATGATAAAAAGGTGATAATTCAAAGATCAATTGTCATGGGGTGGACGCATCCCATGTAGGCAGAATCTATAGCAATTATTCAAAGCAAACAAGATATCATTGCGATACAAATATCAGTATTTTATAAAAAGTCGATAAATTGTGTCTAAACGTTGATTGACGAATAGGCTCATATTAGCCAATCAACGGTATTAATAAACATTGCTAAATATAGTCGTAGAAATAGAATGAGTAAACCTTCAATATTGATACGTAAAATACTAGGAGACAGGACCGTCTTGTAAATATTATAGAGTTCTACATATTACTTGTTCTTTGTATTTTGAAAATCTAGAATTAGAGTTGTAATAGTATTAAGACAATTTATAAAAATAATTTTCTTTTGTTAAATGTATACACCAAGCATCACTGGAGGTCCATACTAGTTTCTCCAGCAGACTCCCGTGGGTAAACTCTCAAATAATTTAAGAGGATGTCAAAGAATGCTAAGAAATAGACTGCAGTGGAGGCTAGGTAGGAAATAGCAAAGGATTTGATGATATTTTCTATTATATAGCTATAATATGATGTTGTAATATGCGACAGGTTTTCTCGAATTGAGGTATTTCCTTTTAAAGCAATATAGGTCATGTTAATGTTGGGGACCAACGTTTATGGGGCGGTGGAACATGTGAACTACTAAAATGCATAAACAAGTAAATAAATATCACCCTGTCCGAAGTTTGAACTTGAACTTGGAAATTACTATATAAACATTAAAGACAAACTATAAGCAACGCGAGCAGACAACGCGAGCGATTATCAACCTTAAACATGCAACGCTCAGCAGATTTTATGATATAAATATGCTACCGAACTTTCAGTTCAGCAGACTTTGTGTCTCACCTAAACCTGAGTCGTCTTGCTCGAGCACATTACTCGCTGACTCATGGATTGCCTTCCCTATTAGTATTACAAGTCGAATCTACAGGAGATTTATTAAAAGATCATTTTTAAAGTTAAAATCAGTGAAGTTCAAGTGCAAATTCTAAGTGGAATTTTAAGTGAATCTAACCCAAACTATATTTATAAAACGGTGAGCCAAGACTTATAAACAATTCATAAATATACCTCAATCGAGAAAGCATGCGCACCTTAGTACTTGGGTATAATATAATCTTATCAACATTTCTGACCGATAAACATTGTTAATCTTTTCTAGTTAAGTTTGACCAATATACGTTGTTATTGTTTATCCGAAGTGCTTTCTT
>MU184789.1:49734-60162 GCA_016904865.1 Pissodes strobi
TTTCCCTTAATACAAAACCAAACTCCAACAGGGTTCAGGTATACAATTGTTCGAGACAATGGAACTAAATTCGATTTAAAATATTAAATAAGTCTCTCGTTGCTGCGAGAAAGCTCTTTTGTGCTTCTAACACACTATACAATGTCACGAAAGAGTTTTTTCCAAACTAGCAGGCACAAACTGGTTTTAAAACTATAAAATTTGCTTTATGTGAAAATAGATATTGCATTATTAAAGAAAAAAAATTAAGACAACGTGTGTGTATATTTTTGACGGTTTGTAATAACATGCACTATGAACTACTCCTGTTAGGACCTGAGTAATATGATTTAATTTACCAATTTTACCAAAATTATAATGCAAAGCAAATTTTCTATTTAATTTTCTATTGATTTTGTGTACTTGTTAAGGACGTACAATGATCGTCACAGGCTTAGTCGATACTCTGTTTTCATGATGAAATGCGCACTTAAGCCATATTAAAGTCAAGTCATAAATTCTGCATCGAGTTTTCTTTTACTTAGAAAATAATTATTGTTACGGATACAAGTTTTTCAGACGTTTCATCGTTTATCAATGACAAATAGAGTTATCTTAACTTAAAATTGCAGATATTGAGATGTAGAGACAGGGATGTAGACAAGGATGGGGGGCGGGGGGGCCAAGGTCCCCCTGTTTAGTGCCTGGCCTCCCCAGTGGCCCACCCTAAAGATTTTTGAAAAAATATATAATCGTTCGTATTTCCGTAAATGAATAAAACCTATATTTTAAATCTTTTGCAAAATTTATTACGGAAAAACAGCTGCACAGGCACAAGAAAAACTTAAAAATAGTAGTGCCTAAAAAAATCTATTACGAGAAATGTTAATCTATTCCGAAAACTTAACGAAATTTTGTACGAAAAAATAGACGCTGCTGGCAACACTGAGCCCGCTGGCCCCAGCCATTGTTTATACAGTAAAAGATATTATTAGCGTCTTGCCCGTACAGGGAGCCTTGATCCCGATCTCCGCTGGCAATGCATTTTTTCACTTCACGCGTTTGTATAAGACTTCTCTAGAAAAGCAGGAGAGGTTGGCTCAGGTGGTGAGGCTCGCGTCTAGAACGCAAAGTAATGGGTTCGACGCCCGACGCTTGCAATTTTTTTTTTATTGGATAAGTTAGTTAGGGTTAGCTAGTTTTTTGGCATGCCTTGGGTTAGTTTGAGTTAGTTTTTGATGGTTGCGCCCTGCATCGAGGGAGGCGAGCGGAGGGCATTGCATGAAGTGTGTTCCGGCCAGACGTTAATGAAGACAATGCTCCAGCCCAGTCGTCAATTCGCAGTATCCGCAGTGACCGTAGTTAGTTATCCATCATACTAAATGTCTGGCTTGAAATTGCTCTGTTATCTACTGCTCTAAGTTATAAAAAGCAGTATTTTATTTGTGCTTATAAATAAGGTGCTTCTTCAGAAGAATCTAGATTTTGATTGATTTATTTCATTGTGGCGTGTTTTTAACGAGTTTTGGATAAAAATTGAACGTGGCACTCCCAAAATTTTCCGGCAGCGAACTATTTCAGCGGCTACCCTAAATTTAGATGTGCCCAAACTGGCCCCCCTAAAAATAACTTTCTGTCTACGTCCCTGTGTAGAGAATCTACATTTCCATATACCAAAGTAAGTATTTGGTACTGTTAGAATGACTCCATCGGGCATTTCCAGCATGGGTGAACATGAGTGAATGCATGAATACAAATTTTGATGATAGAATGACAGAGTTGGATGTACTCATTGGCCCGAAAGTTCGGCAAACCTCCCAATGTCTGATCTCGATTTTTGAGGTCGTCTTAAGAACCTAGTCTATGCGGAGCGACATCGCAGTATTGAAAATGTTCTGAAGGTCAATTAACAATGCAGAAAATTCAAAAAAATAGCTTCAAAAAATTTAAGAGTTCTGATTGAAAGATTTGTGGAAAGAGGATAAGGTTGCGTTGAATAGTTTTTCCGATGTTGGTTTTTGTTTTATTTTTACTTTCTGTGTCGTTGTTGAATTTTACTTAGCAATAGTTTTAACAGTAACAATGATTTTAAATTACGTAAGTAATATAAAATAAGAATATAATTTCTGCACCATTGTATTTTTTACGAAACTAGATAAATATATTTATCTAGTTTCGTAAAATTAAAAACAGAAATATATTTCTGTTTTTAAACTATCAAAACAATATAAGAAACACTTATATCGTTCGAGTTAGGTGTAGGTGTGCTTGGTTATTAAGGTAAAAATTATATTATTTAGATAAATTATCTAATTTTAAAAGGTAGTAAAAGTTTTTTTAAATTATAGCGTAAGTTTCTAATGCAGTTTCTCTCTAGCTGTTTAGTAGTGGAGGTTTGTTTCATAATTTAATTGCAACATACCATGTGTAATACCAATTCAAGTTAATTTTTTTCATCTCTTCTCACTTGTCCAATCCCTGTACTACCTAAAAAGCTACATAGCCCCTACACCATCCAGCGGAAATCTAAACCTCAGCTTCCAGAACAGCCAGATCCCGGAGACCACCGACCCTAGCTTGTGTGACATAAGGGAGAAATTCACTTCACAGTCTTCACACAGGTCAATGCACAGTCTAGTCTAGATGCTACGCTCTTAGCAAGATGGTCGATGAAAGACATAGACTCGTGACTCGTGAGACTATGTGCCTTGTAACAATCTACTTTTGCCACTATAAAAGATTATAAATTTTATTGTATATGCTGCATTTAGCAACAAAAGATTCTATATTTTGTGGTAAGAATTATTACCACCATGGAGTATTAACCTCTTCGGTTAATGAATGATAAATTAATTTATTTGATTTGTTGTTAATACGTTTAGTGGAATTCCCGTTGCAGCATTTATTAATATTAATTAACTTTATTATACTACATAATACATATTAGCTTTTATGACACTGTTTTTGCAGTGAGTGGCTATTCTGATCATCCTTTTTCTTATGTTGTCCTCCAGCACATTGTGACTTGTGACAGTATTATTCTAAAGTGCATATTCTATTGGCTCGCTTAGGTTTATCAAACCACTAAAATAAGAATAATTATTGTCATAATAATAATAATAATAATAATAATAACATATTTATTTCTTTAGTACAAAGTACAAATATAAATATAATACTCTAACTGAAGAAAAAGTCAAAGTGTTACAATAAAATACATTACTATGTCTAATCAAAAATCATCAAAATCTACATTAAAGACGTTACGAAAAAAACTCACTTAAAGAATAGCACTTCCTCGCAATCAGATATTTTTTTAGTTTTTTTCTGAAAATGAATATATTTGCCGAATCTATGATGTCTCGACTTAAGTGATTAAAAACTTTACATGCACTATACACAATATTTTTTTGGGAAAAAGTTGTATGGTGAGCATTCGGCAGCAAAGTTCCTCGTCCACGAGTGTTATAATGGCGCGTTTTCACGGGTCGATCTGAGTTGAACGATTTGGGTCGATTATTGAATCGAAAGAAAATTGAATATGTAAACCACCTTTCGGCTTGGCCGTTCGGTGGAGTGAGTCGATTCGATGGAAGTAGACAGACTGTCTACTTTTGGTCGGCGATTGCCGCCGAATCGATGTCGAACGACTGGAATGGAATGTGTAAACTTCTCGTCGTGTAGATTAGTACCGTTTCTTCGAACTATTCCAATAGTTTTTTCTAAAAGTTCTTCAAAATGTGCATTATCCATTCTTAGTTGATTCCTTATAAGCCTCTCCATCTTCCACAACTAATTCTCGAAGCATACTTTGTAATGGACCATGGGTATTTCGTCTTAAAATCCATGGTCTGGTCTAACACTTTTGTTTTTCTCTTCTTTTTTAATTTAACCATTATTTCATCCCGAATTGAATAGCAAATAAATTACACATGTGCGCGCTGGAGTTAATTTTCGCAACTGCACAGAATCTCAAGACTGATTGCTTGATACGTGACAAAAGCCACTGTTTTTAGAGAACTGTGTTGTCGTAGGTTACCGGCTTGTAATACCTTGTATTAAAAAATAAAGAAACATTAAATATATAATAACATTTAATTAATAATAATAATAATAATAAAACAAAATTAACAAACAAAAGGTTTACAAAAATCGAATTTGACACACAAAAAAAAACAAGGAGCTAAACCACTAATTATTCTAAAACAAAAGAATCAAAGAAAAGCAATGATTGACTAAAGGTGTACATAAAAAGTTACGTTACGTAATTAGCACGCACTCTATCACATCGGGGAGATTAGTTCAAAAATGTTATTAAAAGTTGTGACAAACCTTCAGTGGCACAATTGAGTCTAGTTCACTTTATCCGGTGGAGATTTTACGAAATAAGTTTGCACTAATAAACTGTACTTGGTAGTCTTGGTACGCTTGATTCTCCTGAAGTCACACTTGATACAAAACTGCTTACACTACTCTTAATTAATTAATTTATTAATTTGAGGTGTTTCACTGAGTAGAAGCAGCAAGGTTGCAAAGGTACAGGCTTAGAGTGCCCTTATGAACGTAAAAACAAACGTACAAACTGTATTTCCTGGCACGGAAATTGAACTACGGCACTGACGCGTATACAAAATTAAAATTTTTGATAGATTTTGACTTGTAAGAATGCCGTGAAATGTAATTTTCTGGCGCAAAAAATTACCTTATCACTTGCGACACTAGCGCGCAATAAAACAGTAAATTTTGGAGCCAATTCACAGTAGAAAATAAAATAGAAATTAAGATTAGTCCTTCTTGCGTTCGGTTCTGGTCCTATTCCCAAACCATCGATTTTCTCCCTTTAGGCTCTTTTATCTCGCCGCTTAAACCAACATGTGGTTGCAATAAGCGCTTGAGACGTTAGAAAATAGCCTGGTCATAGGTCTGGTTTCATAGAATTAGGGCTGTCTTTGACCTACGAAGGGAATGTAAACTGGATAGATTTGAACAAGAAGTAAAATTTAAGTGCATGTAAAAATATTAGATATTTTGTGAAAGGAATAATAATTGAATATTTAAAATTTGTTGCGTGTCCGCAACAGCACGCTTACATCAATAATTTCACGTGACGCCATTTTCTACTACAATTATTCAACATGCATCGCCTACCGTGTACACCTTTTTGCTTTCAACGCAGCTCGAACTATGGTCGAACGACCCAAATCGTTCAACTCAGGTCGACCCGTAAAACGCGCCTAGGCGCGTTGTCAGCATGTTCAGGTCGATTCGATTGAAAAAGTAATTTATTTTTGTACACATAAATACTTATCTCATACACATAGATTCCCACCAATGTAAGAATTCTGTTATTTTTAAAATGCTCCCTACAAGAGTCATGATATTTTATGTCCCAAATCACTCTAATGGCATACTTTTGAATAAGAAAAACCCTGGAAACCATTGGACTCAAACCCCAATTTACAATACCATATCTTAAGAATTAATGAAAATTTGCTTAGTATAATGTCAAGAGTGTCTGTTTCCCACAGTGTTTAGAAAGAAACTTCAAAGCATAACTACTACTTCTTAATTTGCCACATAAATTTTATATATGGGAATTCCACCGCAAATCATGATCAAAGGTCATCAAAGGATCACACCCAATAGCTTGGAGCTACTCAACGGAAGCAACTGATCCGGAGGCGGCGCCGGCGTATCTCTAAATAAAACAACGGCATCTTGAGCTTGTGTATTGCGTGTAAATGTCACTAAGTGTGTTTTATCTTTATTAAGACATAATTTATTTTTCTCAGACCATATTGTTATACTGTTATACGCAGTTTCTGCCATCACTCCAAGAGCCTCCAAGCTATCACCTCCAATCAAAACATTGGTATCATCCGCATAAGATACAACCCTTATTTCAGGACATATCTTCTCCATAAAAAAAACACAAGATCATTAGCATAAACCAAAAATAAAAAAGGCCCCAGGATAGCTCCCTGTGGCACGCCCTGTGTTACTAGACTGACTTCTTTCATTACTAATTGTTACTACTTGGCTTCTAGTTGGAAAATATGACTTTAACAATGCCAATGATGTATCTCTAATACCATACCTATAAAGTTTTTCTAATAAAATATCGATATAATCGAAAGCACGGGAAAAATCTATAAATAACTCTAAGATACATTTTCCCTTGTCAAGAGCATCCACAATATGGCTTTGAAACTCACATAATGCTGTTTCTGTGCTTTTTGAGATGGTAAAACCGTGTTGAGGTATTTAATATCCTATATTTTGCAAAAAAAGCAGATAGAGAATTTTTCATGTGCAGTTCAAGAATTTTTGAGAAACTTTACAACAAACTTATAGCACGATAGTTAGCATAGTCATTGCTGTCACCCCTTTTAATCAAAGAGAGTACCTTAGCTACTTTTAACCTGTCAGGAAAAACTGCTTTCTCCAAAGATAAATTTATAATAAAAGCTAAAACATTACACAAAACAGACTTGCATTTCTTCAAGAAGTTATTAGAGATTTCATCAAAACCTTAGATTATTGATTAAAGCTACCACATCTGCAGGACAAACTGGAGGCATAAAACAACAAGGTCTCTTAAAGTTATGTGCTCAAATATAAAATCATAGTCAATTGAGCTATCATACTTAAAAGGGAGGTTTGAAATATGATCGTTAAAATTATGGGCCACTACTTCATCAGACAGCTTAACATTGTTTTCATATATTTCTACAACAGCGTTTTGCTTACTGTGTTTTTGCAGTTTATGGATCAATTGCCTCATAGTTTTTGATTGTTTTCAGCTTCCATATTTTTTTTATCATTTTGTTTTTTTATACGCATCTTTAATTTATTTCTTATATGTTGGTTAAATACTTACACAAAGGCTTATAACTAGTGTCATGCCTACAAATTTCGTTATAGAGGGAAACCTGTTCTTTTAATTTGTTTAATTCAGGATTAAGTGTATTGTTTATTTTTCTCTTTTATTATTAATTAACCTAACATTTATCAATGGAAATCAAGTCTCATAACAATAACAGAAAACATTCAAAAAACAATCCAGAGCAGCATTTGGACATGTTTGGACATACACACTATCCCATGTTTCAACATCTAGCAAAGACAAAAATGTTGTGAAATTATCGTTTGAAAAAACTCGTCTATAACAAAAAGAGCAAGTATTTGCCACCTTATTTGTCCTTTGAATGTCAATATATAAAAATTGAGAAAAATTATCCGATAGATGCAAATCTGCGACAAATGCTTCATACGACTGTAGATTTGAAAAATAAAATTGTCAATACAAGAAACTGAGTTTGTTGTCACTCTAGTTGGCTCCCTAATGATATTAATTTAACCTTGCTTAGTTATATTACAATAATTATGTTTACTTGCAGTTCTGTATTTAAGAACTGAGTTAATAACCTACCTTTGATCCTCGTTAGATCGGTTAAATTTATATACTACTTTCTGTTTGAATATTTCCCTTGTAATGGGCTGCTATGGCTTTAACTTGTTGTGATCATTGATTTGGTTTGAGATACTGCTGCTGCTTTCTTGTTTACGTGTTAATTCGAGAATAATTGTTAGTTATTACATTAACGTAGTAAAAAACTAGTACCTGTTGCTTATTTTCTTCTCCAAGACTTGTTGATTTCTTCATGGATTGCTCGTTGTTGTTTCGTCTCATAGTGCTCTAGGGATTTAGGGTTAGTTTGGGTTAGTTTTCTTATTTTCCTTAAATTTTCTCTCAATCGTCAAGGTTTGTTTCCCTTTATTATGTTTCAGTGGAATTTGAGGTTATTTTGTAGTTCTACCTTCTTACCGACAGTTGTGGATTTTGATTTATTGCTTTTAATATTGGTGCAGCTACTAATTCATAAGTTTCGGTTTAGATATCTGTATTAATCTTAAGTAAACCAAAGTGATCACTTCGGCTTCGGATAGTAGAGCTTAGAGTTTTTAAGTGTAAGGCATACAGCACCGAGTTTACCAACAGAATTGGTCTCAGTACAATCATCATATTTTACAATCATCCTTAATTACTTAATAGTTTTTTTGTGGTCATTCCTTTATTTTTCAGTTTCATTGTAAGATTGTTGCTGTTTTAAATTTAGAAAAAAAAACTAGAAGCCAATAGATCGAACCGTGAATTAAGCTTCTGTTTTCTTGTTTAATAAAACATGCCTAACAACCCCGCATAACACCAGCGGAACTTTTCCAGTTTAGCTGGCAGAACTGGTGGCACTCACGAACTCCACACCTGGAGCCGGGTATTGCACACATTACTCTCCGGTGTTTTAATTAAAATCCTTTCGTTTTTAGAATTAATAAGAAAATCGTGTTGCAAGCTATAGACAAAAATACAAGAATTGTAAATAATTTAAAATCTCTCAACCTTAATATCTTTTATAATATATAAAACCTTTCTTTTTGTGTTTGATGTCGGTGCTGTTTCATAAATAAAATTCCACTCCCTGCGTATCTCAGCGCATGGTTCAACATAAGCCTCATTACGCTACCTTCGTAAACCAGGAGACCCTCTTGTACACACTTATAGTGTGATGTTGTCTAATACAGAAAAAACCTAGAAAAATTAATCCTAAGTCTGATACTTCTCAGGAAGTCGTAAGCATTGTGGAAAACCTATCTTCTCAATCTTTTGATAAAGATGAATTAGATCTTTTAAATAAGGGTCTGAATTTTGCATTGCCTCCACCAAAGGATAACTTACTTGATATTGTAGCTAATATAGAAAGCTCTATTCAACATCTTCCTGACTCTACTAAAGGATTTGTTAGAGAAGCATGCAGGAATCAGATCTCAAAAAATGTAATTAATAATAATGTTAACTCTCGTTTTGGAAAAAGAAAAAATACAATCAAGAGATTAAAGGAGAAAGATGTTTTCTATCTAAAAGCTGACAAAGGTAATAAGGTTGTTATATTAGACAAAAGCGAATATTTTCAACGAGTTGATAATTTAATAGAATCCGGGCCCTATAACAAAATCTCAAGGAATCCGTTATCCAAGATGGTAACACAAGTTAAAAACACTTTGAAGAAATGTAGCAACCTTATTTCTGATCAAATTAAATACAAATTATCTGTGAGCAATCCTACTATGCCGAAACTATATTGTCTTCCTAAGATTCATAAACCTGGGAAGGCAATGCGTCCCATAGTCTCGGCAATAGGATCGCCAACTTATAATATATCCAAGTGGCTAGCAAGCCAGTTTGAAAATTTACCTATAAAACAACAGAACTCAGGACTACTAAATTCCTTAGATTTCATAAACAAAATTAAAGGTACGAACCTTAAGGAAGGTGAAATTTTAATCTCGTTTGATGTTTGCTCATTGTTCCCCACAAACCTTGCAATATCTTGGTGAATTACTAGAGATGAACAGTTTTGATAACGAAATCAAACAAGAATATTTTACTTTAACCAAACTTTGCATGGATCAAAAGTATTTTCAATATAAAAATAACTATTACCAACAACTTGAAGGCACGGCAATGGGCAACTGTTTATCGCCGTTCTTAGCTAACCTTTTCATGAGTAAATTTGAAAATGAAATAAGTCAGGAGTTCGAATATTTTCCAAGGGTACGGTACAGGTATGTGGATGACATTTTCGCGATTTTTGACACAAAAACCGCTAATATCGAGGATTTTCTAACCAAACTAAATAACCGTTTCCCCACCATTAAATTTACTTATGAAGTCGAGAACAATGGCAAACTTCCATTTTTGGATACTTTAGTGATTAGGAAAGATAATAACACACTAGAATTTGATATTTATAAAAAAAGTACTGCCACTAACCGATATATTCCTAATGACTCCTTCCACTGCGACCAACACAAAATGGCCAGCTTACATTTTTTGGTACACCGTATGGTTAACTTTCCTCTCAGCAGAGAAAGATTTAAGAATATAGCGAAAGTTAATGGTTTCAATACTAACTTAATAAATAGACTAGTTAATAGGCATTTGTTTAGAAAGACCATTCGTGATTCCACTTCTTTCGTCAATCAGGATGAAAATACAAAATATGTCTCGATACCATATAATCCTCAGTATACTAGAGGACTCCAAAAAGTCTTTAAGGAAGTAGGTTTAAAATTAGTGTACCAAACTCAGTTCAACATTAAGAAATTATTAGGTGGTCCAAAGGACAAAATTGAAATATTAGAAAGAACTGGAATATATGAAATTGGATGCATGGATTGCAACCAAAAATATGTTGGGCAAACTAGAAGATCTATACAAACGAGATTCAAGGAACACATAGCTCATTTAAAGTATGGTAGAACAGAAAAATCAAGTGTTGCCGAGCATGCTTTTGATAACAATCATAGAATATCAATTAAAAATTTAAAATTAATTCATAATATAACTGATAGGAGATTATTAGACGCATATGAAAGTATGGAAATTAT